>MU721005.1:35043-75022 GCA_026770625.1 Nicotiana glauca
AAATGTGAGGAAAATCATGGATTTATATAGTAGTTCTAATTCACGAAGCCGAAAAACAGGTAAACACATTCAACAAATAATCAAGGGCTTTCAAGGTTTACTCTTCATTATCTTATCAATTTATATTAAGCCAGAAAGGGCAAATTTCACATTTAAAAATTCTCTAGCGACAAATAACATACGCAAATCACACCGAGGCGACGGCCCGATCCAATAGAAATATAAAATGTGCACTATCGAGAGTCGAACGGACCGAAACATAGATGCATCTATTTAATTTGCCGAGGTGTTCGGCCCATTCCATAAATAAACACATACCTTGCTCGCGAATCATGCATGCGACGCAGGTACACATAAGGATACATGCTCAATCAATCAATTAAGAACTTATCGGGGAATATTTATACAAATAAAACCAATTCTCCTTTAAAGAATTTTAAGAAATGACATTTAATCCTTTTAGAAATTCACTTACTAATTCAATGTGATTTAAGCAATTTAAGCTATCAATGGGTTTATAAATAATTCAAGTATAACATGCTTTTGGGTCCTAACTACCCGGACAATAACATAATAGTAGCTACGCACGGACTCTCGTCACCTCGTGCGTATGTAGCCCCCCGCAAATAGGAGCACATAATCAATTATTACACCTATGGGGACATTTCCCTCTTACAAGTTTAGAAAGGAGACTCACCTCGCTCCGAAGATCCATAACCAGCATTCCACGCTCTCCCAAAGACTTTACTTGATGGACTACACTCCAAAACTAGCCAACGGTTACGTAAATCCAATAATATATGCTCAATTATTCATTATTATCTAATTTATAGCAATTCCTAGCTCCGATCGAAAAGTTGACCAAAACGCCCTCGGGCCCACGTGCCCGAAATTTGATTTTTTTCGAAGATAAAGATTACCCATGACCTTAGGAACTCAAATATATAATTTTCTCTTAATTTTATCCCCAAAACCGTGGCTATATTTCAAGAATATAATTTCTGGGTCTTTCTATCAAACCCCAAATTTTCTACACAATTCATGCTTAAATCCATACATAATTGATGTATTTAACTCATAATAGGTGGGGATAACTTACCTTATCATTGATGATGAAAACTCTCTCTTGAAGCTCCCTAAAAATCGCCCAAGCCATGAATAATATGAGAGAAATGGCCAAATATCCGATTTTAAAACAACCATTCTGTCCTAGATATTTTTACACCTGCGGCCTGTTGACCTCTTCTGCGGTTCCGTAGGTGCGGCTTCTCTACTGCATCTGCGGTCCTTCCCAGGTCCCCCTCATTTTCGCTTCTGCGAGCCCTATGGAAAACGAATTCTGGAAGGAATTACCTAACTCACGCACTAATATGGACTTTCCTTAGAAAAGAGGAAGCAAGGCATACAAAATAGCATATTGAAAGCTATACTCAACATCACACTATTGCGGCGCGCAACCCGATCCACACACCATAACCATGGCGGCGTGCCACCCGATCCTCACAACTTAACCATGGCGGCGTGCCACCCAATCCAAATAACATACCCATGGCGGCGTGCCACCCAATCCAAATAACACACCCATGGGAGCGTGCCACCCGATCCATATATAGATCTCACATAAGGAGATGCACGTCGAGCTAAATTTGCTCATTACAATAAAATACCGAATTTTGGTCACAAGCACGCTAGGTGCATAATATCATCCCTGAGGGAGCAGATAGCGCTATAGGCTACAAAATTCAAGCACTACTAAGGTGCGATATACAATCTGAATCTCAAGAGCCATTTTGCTCCTATAACATTATTTCTACGCGGATCCTCATCACATAAGCAATTCACCAAGCCGTCTCACAACTCGCACGGTGCAATACATCATTACATAAAATTTCTAACGGCCACATAACACCCCGACCATTCTTCCATAAGGAGCGCTTTGTTGAAATGAACATAATTGGCCTGACATAGAGTCCATATCCATATTTAGATCCATCTACCGACCTTAAGTTGATCCTGATCGTATCAAACTAATCCAATAACCCTCCGAAGGTCCATACTAATTTCCCTGTTCTCATAACGCACAAGAACACCCGTCATAACCGGAGTACTCATCCACAGTCCACAATTCAGTAACTGAGTGCCCTCCAGGAATATATTCTCAATTTATCGATTTCACCACAAATCTCCATACTGGGGTTAAATCTTTAATCAATCAAGTGACCACATGTCACACTTATACAATCTTCCTATGGGACGCACTCCCACAACCTTTCGAAACACATAACAGGTCATAACAGAAGAATGCTTCTGAATAATATCAATTATGGCGGCCGACAAGCCTCACACGTACCGTCACAAATCACTTGTACAACTTGATCATGCTAAAGGAACTGATCACTGACACCAGTCTGCTAATTTAACGATGGCTAATCAATCTACCTTCTTCCAATTTATCCTGGATTGCCTTGGAGATAATACCACCTCCATCCAATACATAACCTACTCCGCCTGCATGTAAGGCCCCGTAAAATCTTGTGCTCAAAACCTAGTAGCTCGTAGTGCCAATGTCCGAATATGTATTAGGAAAGCGAACCGCGGTTCGGACCCTTTTTACTGATTTTACACTTAAAAATCAAAAGAATCGATTTTCCATAAAATTGTCATTCTACGGTCCAGAATGCGGTCGCAGATCAGCTATGCGGATCACATTTCTGCCGCATAGTGAAGCAGAAGGATTGTCAAAATTGATGTTGAAAATACGATCCATTATGCGATCTCATAATCAATATGCGGACCACATAATCGTCGAATAAATTCCTCAAGGATTTGTGGAGGTCAATTCTGCGGTGCAAAATACAACCGCATAACAGGAATGCAAACCGCATTCCTATCGTAGACCTACGCAGACCTTCAGAGTTTTGGGCGCATTTCTGCGGTCCAATCTGCAGACCGTATTTTGATTCTACGATCGCAGAATGCGACCGCAGATTTTGCTCGGGCTTCTATTTTTCTAAATTTTAAAACCCGACCCCTTTTTAATAAAACACCTCAACCCCCTCATTTTAACGATCTTGTTGAACAAATTAAGAGAGAGGGAAATAAGTTAAATTCATTCAGGAAAGGATGAAGACTGCTCAGAGTCGCCAAAAGTCTTATTCGGATGTTCGTCAGAGGGAATTGGAATTTCAAGTTAATGATTAGGTGTTCTTGAGGGTATCCCCTATGAAGGGAATCATGCGCTTCGGGAAGAAAGGTAAGTTGAGTCCTAGGTATGTCGGGTCGTATCGAATCGTTCAAAGGATAGGGCAGGTGGCCTATAGGTTGGAATTGCCTCCCGAAATGTCATTAGGGCACCCGGTGTTCCACGCGTCCATGTTTAAGAAAGTGGTTTGAGATCCATCCACCATCGTGCCCGTCGAGACTATCGAGGTTAATGAAGAGTTGTCGTATGAAGAGGTTCCGGTTGCCATTCTTGATAGACAAGTCCATAAGTTGAGAAATAAGAAAGTCGCCTCAGTCAAGGTGTTGTGGCGGAGTCAACGGGTTGAGGAAGCTACGTGGGAAGCGGAGAAGGAAATGAAAGAGAAATATCCCCATCTGTTTGATCAAGTTTAGAGGAAATTGTGTGACCTTTCTATCTCTAAAACAACTATCATTGTGTCCGGGTTGTTTCCTTCCTAATACTAGTGAAGTTCCTCTAGTTGAGCAAGACTTATAGGTGTTGTGATTATTTTACGTCATGTGAACATCTCTTTGGTAAATGAAAGTTTGACAAAGACTCTTGTGATAAGTAATCAATTAATGGTTGTATAAGTTGGAAACAAACTACTTGTATGCATGTAGTATGTTGAAATGGTTAGACTATGTGGAACTCATTGAGATAACTGATTCATAAGAAAAATGTATCAAGTGATCAAATGTGTGCAATTGTTAAGGTAGGAAATTGTATGACAGTTGTAGGGATGGTTGTAATCCTGTTATGGTGTTTGAAATTTGTGTTTCGGAGGCCCTCTGTTAGGTAGATATGTCCATAATACAAAGAAAACTCTGGCGAAATTTTTTCCAAAATATAGGGGTTAGCGAAAATTTTGAGAGCCTGCATATCATACTTTTTAAACCAACTAACTTTCAAAAATCCTCATTCGAGGACGAATGATTTTAAGTGGGGGAGGATGTAAGGCCCCATAAAATCTTGTGCTCAAAACCTAGTAGCTCGCAGTGCCAAGGTCCGAATATGTGTTAGGAAAGCGAGCCGCGGTTCGGACCCTTTTTACTGATTTTGCACTTAAAAATCAAAAGAATCAATTTTCCAGAAAATTGTCATTCTGCAGTCCAGAATGAGGTCGCAGATCAGCTATGCGGACCGTATTTCTGCCGCATAGTGAAGCAGAAGGATTGTCAAAATTGATGTTGAAAATGCGGTCCATTATGCGATCGCATAATCAATATGCGGACCGCATAATCGTCGCATAAATTCCTCAAGGATTTGTGGAGGTCAATTCTGCGGTGCAAAATGCAACAGCATAACAGGAATGCGGACCGCATTCCTATCACAGACACAGGCAGACCTTCAGAGTTTTGGGTGCATTTCTGCGGTCCAATCTGCGGACCGCATTTCGATTCTGCGATCGCAGAATGCGACCGCAGATTTTGCTCGGGCTTCTATTTTTCTAAATTTTAAAACCCGACCCCTTTATAATAAAACACCTCAACCCCCTCATTTTAACGATCTTGCTGAACAAATTAAGAGAGAGGGAGAGAGGGTCTTGAGAGAAAAAGTCATCTTCTCCAAAATTTGGTTCTTCAAAACAATCCAGGCCGGGAAATTTCAAGCTTATCTTCATACCCCCTTTCCTTACAGGTAAAATCCCTAATTTCTCCCACTAAATTTCTGGTTTAAACTAAGAGGGGGAGTCTCATGCATTAGTCCTTAAAATAATGGTTGAAATCATACATGCATGTCTATTAAAAACCTAAAATCTAGTAGGAGGAATTGGGTAGGAGTAAAGGAGTATTCAAAGAGGGGTTGATAACCTAAATGAGTTTGAGTAGCAATTGTGAACTTCAATTCTAAGTTATGTGTATTAATTTGTGCACTATATTGAGGTTGCTAGATTTTTGGTGAATTGGAAGTAGGAATTAAAAAGGAATCCAGCTTCAGGTATGTATGGCTAACTTTAACCTTTGTAAAATTGGTTTGTTTGGTGTCCGAAAACTTGGTATGTGATATCTCCATGAATTAGTTGTGAAGTTAAACTCTTGTGAGCAGGATGTGTTTACTTGTGTGAACTATTTGTGAATTCATGTAAATATTGTGTCTTATGCGTTGTTGGTTATAACATCTGATATGATTGTGTAAGTAAATGGCAATAAACTAAGTTGTGATTGCGAATGTATTATGTGGCAAGGACTGTGGAATAAATGATAGAGTGGAATCGTAATTGGTGAAATTGAAACAACTGTGATAACATCCCTTGTAGATAGTCGTGGAAAACTATTGTTGTGATCTAAATGGTATAACGGGCTGTTGAAAAAGATGGAAATGGTATGGATAGTTACCTAAACCTTTTGTGAGTTGTGTTGCTGTTGTTATTGGGAATTGTGGTTGTTGTTCTTAAAACTTGTTGTGGTTATCCTTGTAAATGATTATTGTTGTGGTATTGTTTTGTTAATTGTGATTGCTCGGTGGGATCGGGTTACGCGCCGCAACATGAAGTAATAAGATGTGGGTTGTGGTGATAAGGGTGGCCGAGGTAATAAGGGTGGAAAGTGATCGATATCACTATTGAAATGAAATATGAGAACATTGTGAAATTGAAAATGTGGAAATGATGATGGGGAAAGGAGAGTTTGTTAACTTGTTTGCCTTGATTGTCTTCCTTGTGTGTACCCAATTGTTGCTTCCTTCTATTATTTATTACTTGTGTATGGCTTGAGGTTACTCAGGGTAAGGTTTTGTTATACGTACCAGTACAATTCAAATGTACTGACGTCCCTTTTGCTGGGGCCGCTACATTCGTGTTATGATTGTAGGTGGATCCGCAGCAGGTGCTCCAGTCCACCGATCGTAGCTCCCCCTTCGTCTTCCATCAGCTTTTTTGGTGAGCCCCACTCCTCTCGGGGCCCTACGTGGCTCAGGCCGCTTATGTCCGGAGTTTTATTTTGATTTTGTGTAAGGTATAGCCGGAGCCTTGTTACCGAAAAATACTGTATTATCGTGTTGAACTTTTAGAGGCTCCGTAGACAGTAAATGTGGGTTGCGAACTTATGCAAATATGTATTTTGTATATTGGGTGATGAAAGTTGTAAACCTCATAAGTGACTATTTCCTTTGATTAATGGATAATGAAAATACGGGGTACGCGTGGGATAGGAAAGGCACCCATGTTCGCTCGGCTGGGGCTACCCGGTCGGGCGCCGGTCATGTCCCTCGAATTTGGGACGTGACACTGCACTTATCCCGAGTGACCTTGAACCACGAGATCATGCTGCCTCAAATCCCACGAACCATTTCATATCTCTCAAATTCTACACCGCAAGTTAAAATATCATAGAACATTCTGGGCACCTTTTCACAAGCTGCTACAAAGCTTGATTCTTAATTGTACTTATAGGCTCGAAATCATTAGGTACCACACTTTATCTTTTGTACTAGGACCGCTGTTGAGAGCCACCCGCTCTGACTTGGCCCCGAATATAATCATTTCTATAAATCTTCTAGCACATGGATGCCCCATTGGTAAAGCACCTGGCAGAATCACTTCCCTGGGAATCCGCATCTCTACGAAGCACAATCCTGAATCCTTCCCCAGGTTTGAACATGGGCCAATAAGGCCAATGATAGCCCACTTTTAATAATTCCTTTGCTCAAATTACCACTTATGGTTTGTTCCTATAGCTGAAATAGCCCATCGATATGCTAATACCCAGAAACCTCCCAAGTAGCTAACCATGCAACCCAATCATAAGCGGTGGGACTCTCCCACTTCACATAAAGCCATTGTTCACAATCTGGAACTCACTGGAATTCCCTATCTCTTATTGACATAGCCTTACGCAATCAATCGCCAACATTCTCGATATCTTACTATAGAAACCCAATTTTTTTATTACCCTGAATCAGTAGAAACAATTGCACGACCGACCCCTTCGCTATATAACCAATAGAATTATTCGCAGAAGCCGCGTCAACCACGCGACCGCTAACTTGCTCACAGGAATAACCCACCTGTAGAATTCACTCCCCGGCATCTTCCAACGCTGCTGCACGGGGTACATTCACTACAACATCAATAACCCATCCTGAGTCCGAGCTCACTCTCCAGCTGCACAAGTCCATTCACCCCTCGTGGACATCATTAAATATGCGACAATATTCTTCCAATTCGAAATTATGTTGTATCCTTCTTCGTTCAAGAAGCTTCGTCCCGTTATATCAAATCTCCTGCCGCATGATAGCCCATACTTCTAATTAACACTGTAGGCTTCAATTGCCAGCCACTAAAATCCCAAATCATTCCAAACTCTCCTTAAGGCAGGTGGTCATCCCACTATAAATCATATATGCGACTCCACCGCTCTCCCACTTTGGCGGAACTCATCCCCTTAATCGATTACTCGGCCTTCCGAAAACTTTAGCCACCGCCTGACACTTCCCACATGTCCTTCCTCATACTTTGCTGCTATCTATCTTCGTGGCACCTGAACCCACAATTGCTTCTAACTTAAACCTTTCCGGAGGTCATCTTTATCGAACCGTCAGCATTAGAAATACTGATTCAATCCTGAACTACCGCATCCTGCGATATCTGACAGTTGTGTCTCCAATTCTATCTCACAATATATTGCCCCAAAGGCTAATTGTAGAAGGTAATAACACCGACAAACTTAGCACGTTCAATTAGAACTACGACATCCCATCATAGAAGAAAACTCTACCACGTCTACAATTACCAAGTCTGCTTACTTCCACCAATCCACATCTGACCATCCTTAGTTCGATTGCCTTTCCCCCTGCTAGGAATAAAATATTAAATCTCTTGATTATGCACTGAGTAAACCTCCCTAGAAGTCATTCACTGCCCCGACACGTGGTCAAAACTTTCTACCATTATAGCAATACCGCGGAACAATTGTTCATAAGTATCGTGGTATCTTGTGCCTAGCCCCAGAGCCCTCAGAAGTACCGCTACTGGGCTGAAACCATCAAAGGTCCTTCTACAATGTGACGATAATAATCCAATCAGCTATATCGGGAGAAACATCCTGTATCACATTTGTAGTGCTATTAAAATTTTTCAACTCTCGATTTATAACAAGCGCTTCACGTTGCATAAGATTGAGTAGGAATGAACAAGGCATAAGCGTCACAGGAATCAAATCGCACGATAAGGAATCAAGAAGGGAAGTACTCCTAACAGTCCTGCAGCCTCCCAAGGATAAGTACAAACGTCTCCGTACCGATCCGCGAGACTCTACTAGACTTGCTCATGACTCGTGAGACCCTAGGAACCTAGTGCTCAGATACCATGCTGTCACGACCCAAAATCCACTAAGGGTCGTGGTGGCGCCGGACACCGCTATCAGGCAAGCCAACTTAATTAATCGATTAACTTCTCCTTTTAATACCTTTGAAATCTAGGACTTTTCCTTCCAATTTTTTTCATAAATAAAAAAAAGATCACCACTTAAATTCAAATTAAATAATAAACGATTAATACAAATCTTTCGAAGACCATCCCGGAACCCGGTGTCACAAGTGCATGAGCACCTACTGATAAGGAAAACTAAAATACCACATCCGTCCGAAAAACAATGGACAAGAAATAAATACAATATGCTGAAAGGCACTATACTAGCTGCGGTCACCTCGAATAATGCAACTCACCTAGTCCCAGAATCATCCACACTGCTACGCCCAGTAGGCTGCTAGAGATACATATACCTGTGCAACAAAAATGCACAGAAGTGTAGTATGAGTACGTAAACAACGTGTACTCAATGAGTATCTCGCCTAATATCGAAGAAGTAGAGACGAGATGGTCAACTTCGACACTTACTAGAGGTCAATTAACAATATTCTAGAAATGTGAGGAAAATCATGGATTTATATAGTAGTTCTAATTCACGAAGCCGGAAAACAGGTAAACACCTTCAACAAATAATCAAGGGCTTTCAAGGTTTACTCTTCATTATCTTATCAATTTATATTAAGCCACGAAGGGAAAACTTCATGTTTAAAAATTCTCAAGCGACAAATAACATGCGCAAATCACACCGAGGCGACGGCCCGATCCAACATAAATATAAAATGTGCATTGTCGAGGGTCGAACGGCCCGAACCATAGATGCATCTATTTAATCTGCCGAGGTGTTCGGCCCGTTCCATAAATAAACACATACCCTACTCGCGAATCATGCATACGACGCAGGTACACATAAGGACACATGCTCAATCAGTCAATTAAGAACTTATCGGGGAATATTTATCCAAATAAAACCAATTCTCCTTTAATGAATTTTAAGAAATTACGTTTAATCCTTTTAGAAATTCACTTACTAATTCAATGTGATTTAAGCAATTCAAGCTATCAATGGTTTCATAAATAATCCAAGCATAACATGCTTTTGGGTCCTAACTACCCGGACAATAACATAATAGTAGCTACGCACGAACTCTCATCACCTCGTGCGTACGTAGCCCCCGCAAATAGGAGCGCATAATCAATTATTACACCTATGGGGACATTTCCCTCTTACAAGGTTAGAAAGGAGACTCACCTCGCTCCGAAGATCCATAACCGGTATTCCGCGCCCTCCCGAAGACTTTACTTTATGCACCACCCAAAACTAGCCAACGGTTTTGTAAATCCATTAATATATGCTCAATTATTCATTACGATCTAATTTATAGGAATTCCTAGCTCCGATTGAAAAGTTGACCAAAACGCCGTAGGGCCCACGTGCCCGAAATCCGAAATTTTTCGAAGATAAAGATTACCCATGACCTTAGGAACTCAAATATATAATTTTCTCTTAATTTCATCCCCAAAATCGTGGCTAAATTCCAAGAATATAATTTCTAGGTCTTTCTATCAAACCCCAAATTTTCTACACAATTCATGTTTAAATCCATACATAATTGATCCATTTAACTCATAATAGGTAGGGATAACTTACCTTATCATTGATGATGAAAACCCTCTCTTGAAGCTCCCCAAAAATCGGCCAAGCCATGAAATATATGAGAGAAATGGCCAAATATCCGATTTTAAAACAACCATTCTGCCCCAGCTATTTTCGCACCTACGGCCCGTTGACCGCTTCTGCGGTGCGGCTTCTCTACCGCATCTGCGGTCCTTCCCAGGCCCCATCATTTTCGCTTCTGCGAGCCCTCTACCGCAGATGTGGTTCCGCTTTTGCGGCTCCTCGACCGCATCTGCGGCCCCCCTTCACTTTGGTCCAAACCGCATCTGCGGCTCCCCTGGCCGCACCTGCAGCCCATTTTCGCAGGTGCGGTTATGACAGCAACCAGCAACCTTCATCCCAGTTTTGATCCGTTAACCACCCTGAATCCACTTGAGGCCCCCGGGACCTCAACTAATCCCAAAATACATTACAGACTTGCTCGAGGCCTCAAATCATATCAAACAACGCTAAAACCATGAATTACACCCCGATTCAAGCTTTATGAACTTCAAAATTTCAAGCTTCTATTTTCGATGTTTAAACCTATCAAATCACATCCGATTGACCTCAAATTTTGCGCACAAGTCATATTTGACATTACGAACCTACTCCAGCTTTCAAAATCGGATTCCGACCCCGATATCAAAAAGTCCACCCCCAATCAAACTTCTCAAAATCCTTCAAATTTCTATCTTTAGCCAAATTGCTCCAAAATGACCTACAGACCTCCGAATTCACTTCCGATCGCGCCCCCAACTCCACAATCACCATACGGAGCTATTCACAGTCTCGAAATCTCAAACGGACATTGCTAACACTGAAATGCACTTCAAGCCAAACTTATGAAATTTCTTCTAAAATGCTAACTTCCACAATGGTGCCAAAACGCTCATGGGTTATCCGAAACCCGAACCGGGCATACGACCAAGCCCGAAGTCATCATACGAACCTGCTGGAACCTTCAGATCCTGATTCCGAGGTCGTTTACTCAAAATTCCTGTCCTAGTTTATTCTTTTAACTTAAAGCTTCTGAAATGAGAATTCTCTATCCAAATCGACTTTGAACTTCCCGGAGCTTAATTCCGACCACGCGTACAAGTCATAACACCTGAAATGAAGCTGCGCATGGCCTCCAACTGCTGAACGTAGCGCTAGGATTCAAAACGACCGGTCGGGTCGTTACATAAGCCAGCCACATTATTCCAAAATTTCTAGAAGACTAAAAGCATCATTTTTCAATTTATGTAACTTCATAAATTTTAAAAGTCACCATAAAAAAAAATTATGTTACTTATTTTTTTTAAGTAAGTCGTATTAGCAATACTTTTCATAAAATATTCCTAAAAAAATTCTCATACAATCACAGTAGGATAATAACTAATGATCGAGGAGTTCTACTTTACAGATACCTATGCTGAAAAGCGATCAAGAATCCTTAACTAAGATGCAAAGCTTCCGACACAAAATGTTGATCTCGGGTGACGCTGAAGACAATACCAACCTACTCCAAACATCCAAATCCCCTTCCTGCTCATCCGATCTCGTGACATCCTTGTCAACACCGAACCGCAACCTTGATCCTCACTTTTAAATTTCATACCGCTCACTGCACCTAACAAGCCAACATGCGATAGTACAAGAATTTTATCAATATTCCTGAACCACTAACATGGTAAACACTTCCTCACATGAAAACTTTTTACTTAACTCATTCCAAGAGAACCATAGCAACACACGAATGAATTCTTATAACCGTAGAACATTCAAATCCTCAAGTAGTGGCCTAAACCACCATAACCCTTCCGGGATCCGCCTACACATAACATGCCATAGTACTTGAATACTTCCAAATAAAATCAATTATGGCGGCCGTCGAGCCTCGCACGTACCACCACCACTATGCCAATTCAATAATGGCGAACCAATCTAACTTTTTCTAACTTATCCTTAACTTGCCTTAGAGATAATAATAGTTCCATTCCTTACATCACCAACCTACATCCGCACTCACCTTGAGTTACCCCATTCCATAAGACCACGTTGTCTCCAACCCATGAACCGTTTCATACCCTCCTTGCACGCACATTAGCATCTTCGATTGATGCACCCATCCTGATAATCCTTCTACAAATTCGAAGTCCTTTTCTCTTTTTCCTCTCGATGCTACACTACAAGTCGAAAACATCATAGATCATACCGAGCCTCTTATCATAATATTCTATAAAATCTCGATTCATAACCATACTACCGGCTTAAATCCTTAGGCACCTCATTTTTAACCTTTGAATTCACTAGGACCGTTGTTGAGAGTCATCCACTTTGGCTTTGTCCCGAATATAATCAACTCCGAGGCTACGCTGGCACATGAACACCCATCTCAATGAAGCACCCGACTGAATCACTTCCTTCTAAATCACCCCTATACGAAACACGAATCTTGAGTCTTCCCAAGGTCTGAACATAAGCCAATCAAGCCAACTATAGCACACCTTTACCAATTCCTTTGCTCAAATTACCACTTATGTTCTTTTCCCTTAGTCGAAATAACTTACCAATACAACAATAATCCGAAACCTCACAAGAAGATAACCATACAACCCAATCATAGGCAGTGGGACTCTCCCACTTAGCTTAAAGCTACTATTACACAACTATGGAACCACCAAGATTCCTTCTTCATTGTTGACATGATCTTACACAACCAACCCACCAAATTCCTCGAAATCCTTCTGTTAGCATTTCATGAACACTCTGAATCTCTAGCAACATTCACATATTCAACTTCTTACTGGATAGACAGTAAAATCCTTCGCATAAGCTTTGCCAACCACGCGACTGCTGACCTGCTCACAGGAGATAACCCATCAAGAGCATGTGCTCATCCACCAACTATACAAGTCCGTTCACTTCTTATGGACATCCACTAAGTACACAACAATATCTTCCAATTCAAAGTCATGTTTTATACTCTTTCATATCAAGAAGCTCCTTTCTGTTATATCAAATTTCCCACCGTATATGAGCCAATATTTCAAATTAAACCCGTAGATCCAATCACCGTCCACCTTGAATCCCAATTCACTCTAGACTTTTTCTTCGGGTGAGTAATTATCCTGCCACTGATCCCGTATGCTACTCTGCGACTCTCCCACTTTGGGCAACTCGCTTCTTTAAGAAACTACTCGACCTCTGCTTCTTACACCTGGCCTTCCCGAAGTGCAACCACCGCATGACACTTCTCACATGTTTTTCCTCATCCTTTGCTGCCCAGTTGATGCCTTAGATCAAACCTATATTGGTAGTACTTGAACCAATAGACCGCTACTAACTCTAAACCTTTCCGAAGATCATCCTTCCCGAGCATTGGCATTAGAAGCACCGATCCAATCCTGAATCACCGCACCCAGCGATCTCTGACAGCCATTTCTTCAATACTGTCTCATAATATCCTGCTCCAAAGGTGAATTGTAGAAGATCATAACACCGGCAAACTTTGCACATTCAACAAGGACAACGACACCTCATCACATATGAAAATTCAACCACGCTCGCAAATACCAAGTCTTGTTACTCCATCATCCCAAACCTGAACATTCTTAGCACAATTGCCTTCCCTCCGTCGGAGATAAGATACTGGATCTCTGAATCATTCACTTAGTAAACCTCCCTTCAAGTCATTCACTACCTCGACACGTAGGCAAGCATCCAACCATCACATCAATACTGCGCAATCACCGTTCATAAATATTCTGGCAATTTGTGCCTAGTCTCAGAGCTCCTAGAAGTATGGCTACTGAGCTGAAATGACAGAATATCCTTCCACAAAGCGACGACAATAGCTCAAATAACTACGCAGTGAGAAACATCCCACACCATATTCGTAGTACCATTACGATTACTCACTCGGCGATTCATTGCTTCACGTCGCATAATATTGAGTGGAAAGGAAATGAAGGCATAAGCATTAAAGGGAACCGAATCTCATGATGAGAAATCAAGAAGGGAAGTGCTCCTAACGGCTCTGTAGCCTCTCGAAGATAAGTACAGACGTCTCTGTACCGATATGCGATACTAGACTTGCTTATGACTCGTGAAACCTAAGGGAACCTAGTGCTATGATACCATGTTGTCATGACCCAAAATCCACTAAGGGTCGTGATGGCGCCGGACACCACTGTTGTCACGACACAAAATCCACCGAGGGTCGTGATGGCGCCGAACACCGCTATCAGGCAAGCCAGCCAAAATACTTAATTAACTTCCAATTTTTGTATTGTCTAAAATCATTTTTCTGTATATATTAAATGACGAATAATAAAATTAACAGAAATAACCGCAAAGTCTTTAACAAAACATAACATTTAATAATCCAAAAATCCTCCTAGAACCCGGTGTCACGAGTGCATGAGCAATTTTTAAGAAATAATGTAATACAACAATCGTCCGGAATACAATATTGGACAAAAATAAATACAGAAAACTAAAAGAGACTCTGCTAGCTGCGGATCGCCTCGAGAAGTGCAGCTCACTTAAGTCTCCGTGTCATCCGTGCTACTACGCCCAGTAGGCCACTAGAGATGCATATGCTTGTGCAACAAAAATGCATAGAAGTGTAGTATGAGTACGAAAACAACGTGTACCCAAGAAATATCCCGTTTAATCTAGAAGAAGTAGAGACGAGATGGAGACTTCGACACTTACTAATGGTCCAATAATGATTATATCCATAATATATTAAATCGTGAATTTTTATAAACATAATTATAATTCAATGGGTTGAAGCAAATAAACAACTCTTTCTTTTATAGGAAATCATTCTTTCTCATCATTTATACATATATTCTTAAGCTAGAAAGAGGCAGCAACAACTTCAATAAGTTTCAGGTCACCAATACAAGCATGTGCAAATCATGCCGAGGTTGACGGCCCGCTCCAACAGAAATGTAAATTGTGCACTGCCGAGGGTCGAACGGCGCGAACCATAGATGCATCTATTTAATCTACCGAGGCATTCAGCCCACTCCAAAATTAAACACATACAAACAGTCATTCAGGAGTCCACACGGAGCAATTATCCAAAGAAAGTAAATCCTCTTTTAACCATTTAAGAAAAATAAAGTTTAATCCTTTTAGAAATTTATTTACTAATTCAATGTGATTTAAGCAATTCAAGCTGTCAATAAGTTCACAAATAATACAAGTATAACATGCTCTTGGGTCCTAAACTACCCGGACAATAGCATAATAGTAGCTACGTACGGACTCTCATCACCCCGTGCGCATGTAGCCCCCACAAATAGGAGCACATAACCAATTATTTTACCTATGGGGACAATTCCCTCTTACAACGTTAGAAAGGAGACTCACCTCGCTCCGAAGATCCATAATCGGCATTCCACGCCCTTCCGAAGACTCTAATTGATGCACAACACTCCAAAACTAGCCAATGATTACGCAAATCCATTATTATACGATAAACTACTCGTATTAATCCAATTTATAAAAATTCCTAACCCCGATCGAAAAGTTGGAAAAAATGCCCTCGGGCCCACATGCCCGGATTTCCAAAATGTTTGAAGAATAAGTTTACGCATAGCTTCACGAACTCAACTATAAAACTTTCTCTAAATTTCATACCCAATATCATGGTCAAAATTCAAGAATACTAATTTTCTAGATTTTTCCTCAAACCCCAAGTTTTCTACAAATTTCATGCTCAAATCCATACATAATTGATGTATTTAACTCAAAATAGGTGGGGATATCTTACCTTGTCGTTGATGATGAAAAATACACCTTGAAGCTCTCCAAATCGCCCATGCCAAATGAAAAATGGGAGAAGAATGGCCAAATCCCAAATTTAAAACAACTCTCTGCCTCCAGCTAATTCTGCACCTGCGGCCTCCTGACCGCTTCTGCGGTTCGGCAGGTGCAGTTCCAATACCGAATCTGCGGTCCTCACCATGCTGCCCCTCTTCCACTTCTGTGACTCCACCACCGCAGGTGCGGTCCCGCATCTGCGGCAAAACGACCGCATCTGCGGTCCCTCTCTCCTTCACCAATCCCGCATCTGCAGTTTCTCCACCACAAGTGCGGTCCTGAACCTGCGAAAATATGACCGCATATGCGGTCCCTTCTCTTCTAGCCCAAAACCGCATATGTGGTTTAAGTGCCGCATTTGCGGTCCAAAAATCGCAGATGCGGTTATGACAGCAACCAGCAACCTCAGCCTTCCAAAAATTCCAATTTCGATCCGTTAACCACCCGGAATCTACCCGAGGCTCCCGGGACCTCAACCAAACCTACCAACCAATCCCAAAACACGTTACGGACTTGCTCGAGGTCTCAAAACACATCAAACAACACTAAAATCATGAATCGACCTCCAATCCAAACTTAATGAACTTTAGAATGTCAAACTTCTATTTTCGATGTTTAAACCTACCAAATCACGTCCAATTGACTTCAAATTTTGCAGACAAGTCTTAATCGACCTTACGAACATACTCCAACTTTTGGTATCAGATTCCGACCCCGATATCAAAAAGTCCACTTCTTGTCAAACTTCTCAAAAACCTTCAAATTTCTATCTTTAGCTAAATGGCTCCAAAATGACCTACGGACCTCCGAATTCACTTCCGATCGCGCTCCCAACTCCAGAATCACCATACGAAGCTACTCCCAAACTCGGTTTCCCAAACGGACATCGATATCACTAAAATTCACTTCAACCCAAACTTATGAAATTTCTTTCAAAATGCTACTTTCCACAATAGGCACCAAAATGCTTTCGGGTAATCCAAAACCCGATCCGGGCATACGCCCAAGTCTGAAATCGTCATACGAACCTGCTAGAACCTTCAGATCTCGATTCTGAGGTCATTTACTCAAAATCCAATCCTAGCTAATTCTTTCAACTTTAAACTTCCGAAATAAGAATTCTCTTTCCAACTTCCCGAAATTCAATTCCGACCATGTGTACAAGTCATAACACCTGAAATAAAGCTGCTCATGGCCTCAAACTGCTAAACGACGCGCTAGAGCTCAAAACGACCGGTCGGGTCGTTACATTCTCTCCCACTTAAACATACGTTCGTCCTCGAATGTGCTGAGAACTATACTGAAGTAGTCTGAAATCATTGTTTAACACCTCATGCACCTTCCCGTGCTACCACAACGCTGTTGAGCACATTAGTTCGATCAATTCTGAAGATATTTCCTTTTATTCAAGCAGCTAAGCCTTAGAGTCCAAGTCCAACATCCGAAATTCAATGCTAGGCCTAATTCCAACATACGCTCACCCTGTCAACATCTACACGCATCCCCAAAACAAAATTGCATACCTTAGCTGAATTTACCCCTCGCACCATTTTACTCACAAAACCACAATGACATTCTCTGATCAAATAAACTGAAATTCCACGAATATGATGCTCCCATTGCACCTCATGACCTACTTAGGCCTTGCTCTAGCTCTTATAATACCGCCACGACGGAAGAGATGTGTAGAAATTCATAATCAACTGCCGAGTCAACCAATCATCGAGGCTATACTTCTGACAAGAAACATTACCTCATTCTGAACCAAATAATGATCTTTGCTCCTTAATATATTTCACGTAATCAGATTGTACTGATCCTAAATCCAACAATCTCCTCTCACCCAGTACGAACTGCTCAGGCAATAAGCCACCCCGACATGACCAAAACTCTCATATGATGCCACAATGTGCCAATAGGCTACCAATTAGAATGCGATACAAAAAGGAAAATGAACTTTGAAAAGCCAAGAATCTGCGGTTGGCCTATTCCACAATAGATAAACATATTCAAACAGTCAATCAAGAATTCATCAAAGAGCAATTATAGAAGAAAATACAATTTCTCTTTTAAAAGTCAAGAAACGATCTCTAGCCTTTTAGAAATTTATTTACTCATTCGATATGGTTTAAGAATTTTAAATTGACAACAAGGTTGCAAATATTACAAGTAAAGCATGCTTTTGGGTCCTTGACTACCCGGACTTAAGCATAATAGTTGCTACGCACAGACTCTCGTCAGCTCGTGCGTACGTAGCCCCCACAAACAGAGGCATATATCTGATTATTTTACCTATGGGGACAATTTCCTCTTACGAGGTTAGAAAGGAGACTCACCTCGCCCCGAAGTTCCATAACCGGTATTCTACGCCCTTCCGGACACTCAAATTGATGCACAACGTTCCATACTAGCCAATGATTATGTAAACCCATTAATACACGTTCAACTACTCATAATAATCAAAATTATAATAATTTCTAACCCCGATAAAAAAGTTGACAAAAATGCCCTCGGACCCACATGTTCGGATTCAAAAAATTTTTGAAGATGAAGTTTGTCCATAACCTCACGAACCCAAATATATAATTTACTTTCAATTTCATGCCCAAAATCGTGGTCAAAATCAGAAAATACCAATTTTCTAGGTTTTCACTCAAACCCCAAGTTCTACCAATTTTCATGCTAAAATTTATACATAATCAATGTATTTAACTCAAAACTAGCATAATCCACTTACCTCGAGCGTGGTGGTGAAAATGGCACTCCCAAGTTGCTCTAAATCGGCTCCCATGGAGGAAAAATGGTGAAAAATGGGCTAAACCCTCGCTTTTAAAAGAACACACTGCCCAGCCCGCTTCTTGCACCTGCGGTCCACCTACTGCTTCTACGGCTCCGTACCTGTGAAAATTTCCATCGCAGGTGCGGTCTCAGCTAACTCGCCCACGACCGCTTCTGCGGAGCCAAGACTGCTTCTGCGGTCTCGCTTCTGCAGAAGTTGTGTCGCACCTGCGCCCCCAGCCAAGCCCAGCCATTTCCGCTTATGCGACACCAAGGCCGCTTCTGCGGCTCCGCACCTGCGGCCAAATCCTCGCAGGTGCGGTTATACCAGATACCAGCTGTTTCAATTCTTCTTCAAATTCCAAATTTGATCCGTTAACCATCTGGAATCCACCTGAGGCCTCTGGGACCCCGACCAATCATACCAACCATTCCCAAAACATAATGCGGACCTGCTCGATGCCTCAAATCACATCAAATAATGTCAAATCACGAATCACACTCCCATACGAGCTTAATGAACTTTAGAATTTCAAACTTCTACTTTCGATGTTTAAACCTATCAAATCACGTACGATTGACCTCAAACTTTGCACACAAGTCATATTCGACATCACAGACCTACTCCAACTTCAGGAATCATAATCCGACCCCGATATCAAAAAGTCCACTTCCGGTCACACTTCTCAAAAACCTTCAAGTTTTTTTTTAACTTTAGCCAAATGGCTCCAAAATTACCAACGGACCTCCAAATTCACTTCTGATCGCACCCGCACCAGAATTACCATACGGAGCTATTCCCAGACTCGGAATCTCAAACGGACATCGATAACATGGAAATGCACTTCAACCCAAACTTATGAAATTCTTCCAAAATGTTAACTTCCACAATAGGCGCCGAAACGCTTACAGGTCATCCAAAACCCGATCCGGACATACGCCCAAGTCCAAAATCATCATAAAAACTTGATGGAACCTTCAAATCCCGATTCCGAGATCGTTTATTCAAAAATCCAATCTTAGTATCAATTCCTTCAACTTAAAGCTTTTGAAATGAGAATTCTCTTTCCAAATCAACTCCAAACTTCCCGGAATTCAATTATGACCATGCGTACAGGTCATAATACCTGAAGTGAAGCTGCTCATGGCCTCAAACTGCCGAACGACGTGCTAGAGTTCAAAACGACCGATCGGGTCATTAAAAGTTTAGTTAAGACTAGAACAAAAGCAAAAATAAAAAAGACAAAAAGCGATCGTTAACCATCTGGAATCCACCCGAGGCCTCCGGGACCCCGACCAATCATACCAACCATTCCTAAAACATAATGCGGACCTGCTCGAGGCCTCAAATCACATGAAATAATGTCAAATCACGAATCACACTCCCATACGAGCTTAATGAACTTTAGAATTTCAAACTTCTACTTTCGATGTTTAAACCTATCAAATCACGTCCGATTGACCTCAAACTTTGCGCACAAGTCATATTCGACATCACAGACCTACTCCAACTTCCGGAATCGTAATCCGACCCTGATATCAAAAAGTCCACTTCCGGTCAAACTTCTCAAAAACCTTCAAGTTTTTTTAACTTTAGCCAAATGACTCCGAAATTATCTACAGACCTCCAAATCCACTTCCGATCACGCCCCCAATACCATAATTACCATACGGAATTATTTCCAGACTCGGAATCCCAAACGGACATCGATAACACGGAAATGCACTTCAACCCAAACTTATGAAATTCTTCCAAAATGTTAACTTCCACAATAGGCGGCTAAACGCTCACGGGTCATCCAAAACCCGATCCGGACAAACGCCCAAGTCCAAAATCATCATACGAACCTGATGGAACCTTCAAATCCCGATTCCGAGATCGTTCACTCAAAATCCAATCTTAGTCAATTCCTTCAGCTTAAAGCTTTCGAAATGAGAATTCTCTTTCCAAGGAGGGGTTGAACCTCCGATCTTGTGGTTAACAGCCACACGCCCTAACCAACTGAGCTATTCCTGCTTCTTGTTTCATTAAACGTACCAACATATATTTGACGAGTTTCTGACTCTAATTAACCTTTTTTCCCCGGTAAACTAGATATATTATATGATATTACACATAATTTTAGTACAAGCTTAGATTTCCTCGGATTACATAGTTTCCATGAAATCGACAAAAGAACAAATTACATTACTAGGAGGATATTATCGTATGTCTCTAATTAGCCTGAATTGCTGTTTTAGCGGTTTCCTTCCCTCCGTTTTCTATATACCTCTTTATTCATGCACTCACCCTTCTTGAACCCAAAAAACAAAGAAGGGAAAATTAGACACAAACAAAAGTTATTGCGCCTTAATGCATTTGTTTTCACAATTAATGGTCATTTTATCTTTTTATTTCGGTTCAAAATAAGTATCCATTTACATAATTAAGAAAAAATTTACTTTATTTTTCCATATTTATCCTTACGTACTTATCCCTAAAAAGTCTTTCACTGCTCATATTAAATTACTAACAGTAAATAGGTTCAAGCAATTGAGAAGTCATTTAAAGACTTGAGAATAACTTCTTCATATTTTTATCCCAAGCTAGAGATTCGAGAGTTGTTCGATTCCATAAAAGGATATCACGCATTTGATCTAAGTTAAATTCCACCCTCTTACGACCATAATCTTTTGGCTTTCTACTATATACAGTTTCAGAAGTAGCTTCACCATGATTGATCGTTTCCAGATACTTCGAACTGTTTTTGTACTAGTTGAGAATTTTGTTGCCACCATCTTTGTCGCTCCTTGGTTTGATTTTCATTGACACATATTTTCAGTAACATCTCACACACAACTATTCGATTATTTGTTCATCATTGCTTAAATTTCTTTATTTCTTCGGTTGGGATAGTTCTTCATTTGCATCTGTTTAAATAAATTTAAAAAAAAGACCAGCTTATGAAAAAAGTAAAAATAAAATAAAAGGTGTCTTAGATATTTAAAAAAGAAAATATAACTATATGTAATTACCAGAATTTATGATTCCTTCTTCTAGTGATACTTCCAATATTTCTCCACTCAGTTGTGTCATCTTCTTCATCGAGATTCGGGAATAAGAATGAGGTAGGGGAATGCATCATCATTAAGATTTAGGTAGTTGTTCTCCACCAACATGCTCATCCTCAGATTCCAAAGAAATGTTAGATCAATTTGAAGCGAAGAAATTTGGTGCTTTTCTATTGTAGCCATGTTTAACAACTTAGAAATCAAGCTTCCTTTTATAAGATAATTTTTGTACTAAAAACTGAAAATTTTGGCTCTATTTGATGCTTCAAAGACGTTTTTAAATTTTAGCAAAAGCATAAATTTTTTTATTTTGAATAATGTAGTGACTTTAGAAGAGAAGTGCTCTTATAATTATACTGCAATATTTAATTAAGGGTGAATTAATTATCTTAACTATTTTTTTCTAGAATTTAGTATTTCCTTTATGGGTGAGCCATATGTAAAACGGTCACTTATGGTATACGAGAGAGAGTAGCATTTTAGCTTGAAATGAAAGTGGAGCTTGAAGCGCAGCCTATTATGTGTTTTTACGCTCCTGTAATATGTGTAAATTGAAGTAGCAAGAGTTTGACCCTGCTTCAACACTCCTTAGGCCTCATTTGTTTGCACTTAATAGAGGTTAGAATCATAATTATTCAGATCTTAATCATTAAGTATGTTTACTTCTTTTACTTCACATTCACTTAATGAGTTCGAGCATAGGTTTATATGATTAAGATCTATAACAAAGACTTAATTTCATTAAGATACTATCATCCACATTCATTATTAATTATCGTCACTGCATACCATTATTAACTACTACATGCCACCCACCACCACCATACTCAACCACCACCACCACCATCATCATTCTCAACCACAAGCACACACTTATGCACCTCAACTACCACAACTAACCACCCTATCACCATCAATAACCAGCCGACACTGCCCATCATTATAAAATACTATCACCGCCATCACCTTACTCAACCACCACTACCACCACCCACCATTATTAACTATCATCACCCACCACCATCATCCTCAACTATAATCACCATCACTACCAATCACCACTAGCTACTTCCCAAAATTAGCACCATCAACCAAAATCACAACCAACCACCCCTTCTAATCGGTATTTACAAGCACCACCGTCGGCCATCACCACCATCAAATATATATACCACCACCAACTATAACCACCATCACTACCAAGCGCCACTAGCTACTACCCAGAACTACCACCATCAACCAAAACTACAACCAATCACCGCCTCTAGTCGATATTCAGTGGCGGATCCAGGATTTTAAGGTTGTGGGTGCTCGTTTCCTTTAACATAAATTTACTAGCAATTATATAATATAAGTGCCTAACTATTCTAACGCGACAGTGTAAAAAGTTAATGAGAAAATATCGGTTAATATTATTATTATCAAAACAGTCTTCTAATCATAAGTCACAATGAACTTTGTACAAAGCATAAACGAGCTCTACTAAATGTTTTCGATCTCTAGATTTAACAAAAATAATCTTATTATTAACTGTTATGTCTTCTTTCTTTTTTCATTTTATTGGAAGTCGCATTTTCTTTCTTTGTGCGAGAGCTAAAAATCCAAGAAGCGGCGAAGAGTTTAGTCGTTTGGTGTTTAATAGAAGTAAAATTTATCCTAAAACTAATGAATGAGATAAAGGCTAAATGAAATAGAAAAAATGACAAAAGGAAAGGTCAAAGTATAAAAAAGAATAAAAGAAATAGTATAGAATATTGAGAGAGTCAGCCTCAAGAAGTTAGCAGGCTTTGCGAAAAGCTGTTTCAATTAGGAATCAAACTCGTGTGGCTTAAAAACAAGCTCCCTAACTTCAGCTTTGAACCAAAGCACCCATGAACCTTTTTGGTTAGTGGGTGCTTACTAATCGACTATATTACTTTCCTCTGTTTTCTTATATAACCATACATAGTTCACACCGGGGTCAATGGGTGCTTCAGCACCCAGCACGACCTACATAGATCTGCCCCTGTCGGTATTTACAAGCACCACCTTTGACATATATCCACCCCTGTCGGTATTTACAAGCACCACCTCTGATATATATATATATATATATATATATATATATATACACACACCAAATGGACTTGCCCGTGCACTTGCACGTGCCAACAATATGGAAGTAAAATTGGGCAACTTAGCTCCATGGCAGAGATGTCTTCTCAGCAAAAGTTTGTGGACAGCCCTTACGATCACACAATTTATGCATAAATATTATAATCAGATTTAGATAAAGTAATACAAAAACCTTGTATAACGGTGGGGGAATCTCCGCACAAACATGATGTATGGGGTCAAATTTGGCCCTCAACGTCTCTACTCCGAAGGGTACGCCCAGTGAAGCATACGCCTGTTAAAGTAAGGGTACGGCTTAGACGTAAGGACGAAGGCGATGCCGGTTAAGACCTGGCGCCCTCGTTAGGAGGACGTCAACTACGTTTTATACTTTTGTAATTATTTTAAAGAAGGTCTCTTATTATATAAAGGGGACCTTCCCATTGTAAAGGGGCATCAGTGTTATTCTCGAATAATACAACTCCCTCATTTTAACCTATTCTCTCTCTACCTCTATCTCTAACAATCATCTTCTCTTGAGTTCATGTTATCATCTCACAATAGTAGATCTACAACAATAACTTCACTTTTTCATCTCTAGGGTTATTATATTTGATTACGATTTACCCTTTTCACATTTTTTGATTGTTTCCTAGCTTACAAAGTAAATTATTAACTTTTGAGCAAAATAATTTGGCGTCGTCTGTGGGGATTTCGAGAATCAAAATCATAGTATCCACCTAGAGATCAACCAACTACTTTTCTCTCCACCACACGAAAACAAATTATGACCGAAAATAATACAAGATCGAAAGCTATAGCGGGTGTCACGGCCAATCTCCTCGGTACTCTCAACGAGGCTAGTGACAATGGCATCCCGAATGCAACCCCCAGCATCACACCAGGTGCAGAGATCTCATCTCCCCCATCCGAAGATCTGACGATCTTGAATGAAAAAGGAGCTTCCACGTCTGCTACTAAAGAAGCGCCCTCGGTGGTTAAAAAGCTACTGGAAGAATGGCTAACAGACACCCTAAGTGGCTTGGTCGAGAAATTACCGCAAAACAACATAAGGCGTGTACCAACAATAAGCACCACTGCTGCCATGGGCGAACCTGAGGTTACACGAGTAAATGACCAACCCATCGAGGCACAGACCAACGATGGTACGCTAACAACCATCCTAAAGAAGATGGAAGAAATGGAAAATGAAAACAAGGCACTCCGCGACCAAATGAAGGAACACCAGGAGAGAGTCGACAAGATCCCCGGAGCCTCTAAGTTGCTACCAAAATGCGACGTGGGAAGGTTTGTAGAACAACCATACACTGAAGAAGCTGCTCCTTACTCTATCCCAAAGACCTTCAAGATGCCTCCCCACCTGAGGGTGTACGACAGAACCACAGATCCCGAGGATCACCTGATCCACTACGTCACTGCTATGAAGGGCAACGATCTATCAAAAGAACAGGTACCATCAGTACTGCTGAAGAAGTTTGGCGAGACGTTGACATGAGGGGCCTTGACATGGTACTCCCAGTTACCAGCCAAGGCGATATCAACATTCGAAGAAATGGCGGATAAGTTCGTCACCGCCCATGCGGGTGCGAAGAAAGCGGAAGCGAGGGTCAACGACATCTTCGCCATCAGGAAAACCACAGGAGAAGGGCTCAGGGACTTCCTAGCCAGGTTTAACAGGGTAAGGATGAGTCTTCCAAACGTATCGGAAGGTATGGCAGTCGCCACTTTCCAAAACAGGCTAAGTAGGAACAGTTCTAGGGCGACCAAGAAGCTGCTGAGTCGCCTCATGAAATATCCCCCTACCACATGGGAGGAGATCCACAACGCCTATTGCGCCGAGGTACGAGCGGACGAGGATGATCTTAATGGGCCGACCCAACGGCTAACAGCGATACACTCAGAAATAAAGAGAGATCAACGCAATGAAGGACGGCGAGAACAACTCCCACGCTCCAACAGAGACCGACATCAGCCATACACCAGATCCTCCCATCCGCCACCAAGACATATGGATGCGTTACAGCGACACGTCGCCCCACTACGAAACGAAAAAGGTACGCCCCCTTATTATCAGCCTATAACTTTTATGTCTCTCCTTCAGAAATAGTGTATGCACTGGAGAAGCTGGGCACCAAGGTGCAGTGGCCGCATAAGATGAAATCAGACCCCGCCACGAGGAAATCAAACGTCCTATGTGAGTTTCATCAGGAGCGGGCACACAAAACCGAAGACTGCATAGGCCTACGGCAGGAAGCGGTCAGGATGCTGAACCAGGGATTCCTGAGGGAATTACTCAGCGACAAAGGGAAAATCAACTTTGCACGCGGACGGTAACAACCCCGCGGGCCGCCAAAGCTGCCTTCCCCAACACGCATGATAAACATGATCGTTGGAGGCGGCGACGACTCAGTGATAAATCACGTCAAATTTGCCAGCACACACAGACTGAAGCGGACCATCGCCCACGAATGGTATGATGACTTCGAAGATAGTATCACCTTCGATAAGTGTGATGCCGACGGTTTGTCTTTCCCTCGTTATGATGCTTTAGTTATTACTTTACGTATCGCTGATACGGATGTTAAAAGGGTCATGATCGATGACGGAAGCGGCGCCTGTATTATCCACCCAAGGGTCCTCGCACAAATGGGGCTCGAGGATAGGGTAATATCGCACTGCATAACACTAACTGGTTTCAACAATGCAGTGGAACGGACATCCAGAGAAATAACACTGCCCGTCTTAGCAGGAGGAGTCACGCTGGAAACAAATTTCCATGTGATGAACCAAGAAACGGCGTACAACATCATCATAGGACGCCCGGGGATACATGCAACGCGAGCGGGCCCTTCAAGCCTTTACCAAGTGATCAAATTCCCTACCCCATGGGGAGTGTTCAGCATTAGGGGCGAGCCACGCACCACACAGGAATACTACAAAATAGCTCAAGATTACGCCCACACCCAACAACTGAAGCGAGCGAGTGCGGAGGCATAGCAATTAGCCGTGTCAGGGACTAATGTCGACCCGACAACGGACGCCGTTAGAGAGCTCGACGTCGTGGAAGCCTGTAAAGCAACGGTCGAAGATCTCGACCCAGTCCAATTGGATGACACCGACCCTGCGAAGAAAGCCTACATCGGGCACGGCCTCGTCGGCCCAAGTAAGTATCATGAATTCCTAACTAACCATGCAGACCTATTTGCTTTCTCCCACGCAGATATGCCCGGAATTCCGCGAGACATCGCCACTCATAAGCTGAACGTTGACCCACTACATCCGCTCGTGCGGCAGATGAGAAGGAAATTCAATGCCGCCATCACTGAGGCGGTTAGCGAGGAGGTAGACAAACTACTGGCCAATGGTTCCATCAGAGAATCGAAATACCCCCAGTGGGTCGCCAATGTCATCATGGTCAAAAAGAAAAATGGGAGATGGAGAATGTGTGTGGATTTCACTGATCTGAACAAGGCATGTCCGAAGGATTCATTCCCACTACCCCATATCGACCAGTTGATCAACACCACCGCGGGACATGAATTGCTGAGCTTTTTAGACACCTACTCCAGCTACAACCAAATCATGATGGCCGAGGAAGACCAGGAGAAAACAACTTTCATCACCAACCAAGGGACATACTGCTACAAGGTAATGCCCTTCGGGCTCAAAAATGCAGGAGCTACGTACCAGAGATTGGTTACCAGAATGTTCAAGGAACAGCTCGGTAGGACCATGGAGGTCTATATCAACGATATGCTGGTAAAATCGGCGAAGAGAGAAGACCATGTCAACCACCTGACGGAGGCCTTCAAAATGCTAAGGCGGTACGGGATGAAGCTGAACCCCGAGAAATGCGCCTTTGGCGTAGCCTTGGGAAAATTTTTGGGGCTTCTCGTGTCCCAACGAGGCATCGAGGTCAACCCGGAACAAATTAAAGTGATAGATGCAATACCTGAGGTTCTGAGCAGCAAAAAATAGGTACAAAAGTTGACGGGGCGAATTGCCGCCCTATCCAGATTCATCTCACGATCCTCCGACAGGTGCCATAAATTTTTCAATGTGTTGAGAAAAGACAATGGATTGCACTGGAACGAAGAATGCGTCGAAGTTTTGAGAAAATTGAAGGCGTATCTATCTTCACCACCACTACTAGCAAAAGCAAGCCCGGGCGAGCCCCTGCTGGTATATCTAGCCGTCTCTGAGGTCGCCGTTAGCGCAGTCCTGGTCCGCGAAAACGAAGGTACGCAATCTCCTATTTACTATAGTAGCAAAACCTTAGTGGACGCCGAAACATGGTATCCGCACCTTGAAAAATTAGCCCTGGCATTGGTCGTAGCTTCACGAAAGCTCCGACCCTACTTTCAATGCCACCCCATAAAAGTAGTGACGACCTTCCCACTGAGAAGCGTCCTTCACAAGCCCGACTTATTGGGCAGACTCACCAGATGGGCTATAGAGCTCAGCGAGCACGACATCTCGTATCACCCGAGAACCGCCATTAATTCGCAAGTACTTGCCTACTTTATAGCCGATTTCAGTGCAGAAATACTGCCAGAGGCGGAACTGGAGGCACGTCGTACCCCCTCCAATATCGACTTATGGACTCTATACACCGACGGCGCCGCTAATGCCTTGGGATCAGGATTGGGACTCGTTCTTGAGGTCCCTACGAGCAAAATAATTCACCAGTCCATGCGGTGCCCCAAAATGACTAACAACAAGGCCGAGTACGAGGCCGTTATTACAGGTATAAAACTAGCCATCAAATACGGGGCTCGACGACTCGTCCTCCACTGCGACTCCCAACTCGTAGTGAACCAGGTCATTGGGACTTACCAAATCAAAGAGCAGAGATTGCAGAAATACCGGTCAGAAATTCGCAGACTAATGGCTGAGCTCGATGAATGCTACTTCGAACAAATTCCAAGGGGGCGGAACGTCGAAGCAGACGGCCTGGCAAAATTGGCCGCAGCCACTAAAAACTTCGACAAAGAAAGCGTGGTCACCCTCCTCCATTCAGCCATCGATCACACTGAGGTATTTTCCTTAAATTTGACTTGGGACTGGCGCAACCAGTTTGTATCCTATCTGCAGGATGGCACACTCCCACTCGACAAAAAAGAAGCGAAGAAGCTCCGCGTACAGGCCACCAGGTATTGCCTGATAAACCGCGAGCTCTACAAAAGGACGTTTGGCGGACCCCTAGCCAAGTGCCTAGGGCCGCACCAAATGAGACCAGTACTAGAAGAGGTACATGAGGGTCACTGCGGCGCCCATACAGGCAACCGCACCCTCGTACGCTTCATAATACGAGCCGGTTATTATTGGCCCACCATGAAGAAGGAAGCAGCGGAATACGTTCGCCAATGCGAGCAATGTAAAAAATACGCCCCCATGATACACCAACCAGGAGAGCCTCTCCACTTAGTTACTTCCCCATGGCCTTTCATCAAATAGGGAATAGACATAGTCGGTCCCCTACCAGCGGGACGAGGAAAGTTACGATTTCTATTAGTTTTAACTGACTACTTCTCCAAGTGGGTGGAAGCAGGTGCGTACGCCCAAATACGCGAACAGGAAGTCATTGCCTTCATATGGAAGAATATCATCTGCCGCTTCGGCATCCCCAAAGAAATTAGCTGTGACAACGGACGACAATTTGTCGGTCGAAAGACAACAGAGTTCTTCGACAAGTGGCACATTAAGCGAATACTCTCCACGCCATACCACCCCGCCGCCAACGGCCAAGCAGAGTCTTCCAACAAAGCGATACTGAACATACTGAAAAAGAAACTCGAAGAAGCCAAAAGTATATGGCCCGAGCTACTACCGGAAGTATTGTGGGTGCACCGAACCACACCAAAATCTTGTACAGGAGAAATACCATATTCTCTGGTCTACGGAACCGACGCAGTTATACCGGTCGAAATCGGTGAACCTAGCCTGAGATATTCGCATACCGGCAGAACAGAGAACGACGCAAACAGGCTTCAAGACCTCGACGAGGCCAAGGAAAGAAGGGAAATGGCCCGCATAAGAATGGTGGCCCAAAAACAACAGGTCGAAAGGTACTACAACAAAAGAACCAAAGTAAGATCACTCAAAGAGGGAGATTACGTCCTCAAGGCCAAAACATTGGCATCAAAAGACCCAAGCGAAGGAAAATTGGGCACCAATTGGGGCGGACCCTACAAGATTACAACAGCAACAGGTAAAGGAGCATTCAACTAGAAACAATGGAAGGAAGAACTCTCCAAAACAATTGGAACGTCGCCCACCAAAAGTATTTCCATTTCTAAAAGGCGTCTCCCAAGTCGCACTCTTTTTCCCTTACCCGAGTTTTGTCCCAATTGGGTTTTCTCGGGAAGGTTTTTAACGAGGCGACAGAGGGGACACCTGGAGATATTTGTGGAACGAGTTTATCATACCAGCCACTCCATCAGCTCTCCTGGCTGGCATAACAAAGGGACTGACTAGCATGATCTCCAATATGTAAACGGCCACGGCCATCTCCAATGTACGAATGGCCACGGCCATCTCCAATGTACGAACGGCTACGACCATCTCCAACGTATGAACGGCTACGGCCATCTGCAATCTATGAACGTCCACGGCCATCTCCAATGTATGAACTGCCACGACCATCTCCAATGTATGAACGACTACGGCCATCTCCAATGTACGAATGGCTACGGCCATCTCCAATGTACGAATGGCTACGACCATCTCCAATATATGAACGGCCACGGCCATCTCCAATGTATGAACGGCCACGGCCATCTCCAACGTACGAACGGCTACGTCCATCTCCAATGTATGAACGGCCACGACCATCTCCAATATATGAACGGCTACAACCATCTCCAATGTATGAACAGCCACGGCCATCTCCGATGTATGAACGGCCACGGCCATCTCCAATGTACGAACGGCTACGACCATCTCCAATGTATGAACGGCTACAACCATCTCCAATGTATGAACGGCCACGGCCATCTCCGATGTATAAATGGCTACGGCCATCTCAAATGTATGAACGGCGAAATCCATCTCCAACGTGCAAATGGCTAAGGCCACCGTCGTCGATAAGTCGACCCAACTCGACTACGACAAACGAAGTAAATCGACGACAGTCGAAGTCACGTATATGGCCAAAGCCATCTCCAACGTGCAAATGGCTAAGGCCACCGTCGTCGATAAGTCGACCCAGCTCGACTACAACAAACGAAGTAACTTGACGACAGTCGAAGTCACGTATATGTCCAAAGCCATCTCCAACATGCAAATGGCTAAGGCCACCGTCGTCGATAAGTCGACCCAACTCGACTACGACAAACGAAGTAACTCGACGACAGTCGAAGTCACGTATATGGCCAAAGCCATCTCCAACGTGCAAATGGCTAAGGCCACCGTCGTCGATAAGTTGACCCAGCTCGACTACGACAAATGAGTAACCCGACGATAGTCAAAGTTACATACATGGTTAAGGCCATCGACGATATTACGGCTAAGGTCGCCGTCATCAACGATCGCCAATCATGTTCGATTGCTGCGCAAGGCACGTAAAGTAGCAGATGAAGCAACGCCACTATTAACTAAATCTGCCACTATTTGGCATCGAAGCCGCCTCTCATCGGTGGATAACACAAGCAATATTCGAGAAGCACACTTAGAACCTTACAAACAAGCGAACATCCACTCTGCGGAAACGAGATACCAAAAATAAAAGAGTATGACTCGGGAAGAGAGTAACAGCAAAAGTATAACTTCCATTATCATCAAAAAATACATATACAAAAGGACCCATTTACATCTCCAAATACAGTAGAACAAAATAAATACAATTCCTAAGGAGGTCCCCCACTCCGTGCACCGCCCCCCGCCAGTCCGCCATCTCGCCCACTGCCGCCCCCGGCATGATAAGTTGCAGAAATCCAGGACCCAGAACCTAGACGGTTAACATCTTCAGAATTATAGCCCGCCCGGTCTGGGGAATCGGAACTATACCCGCAGGCCTCACGGGCGACCTGAGCTATACGCCGTTGATCCTGAACCTCCGCCTCAGTAGCTCGGCCCGCAGCTAAGAGCTCCTCAAACACGACCATCTTGGCTTCAGCGTACACCCATATCTCCCGCGCCTCGCCATGCGCATCTTCATCAGACCTGGGCGCAACTGTCTGCTTAGGGGGCCTCGACCTCAGCCGCCTTGGCATTGAGCTCGGCGGTCAAGGCAGCGACCTTGGCTCGCAAATCAGCGGCTTCCGCCGCTACCCCACGGCCAACCTCCATCTCCTCTTCCTTTGACTGGAGAAGAGTCTCCAATTCAATATTCCGAGCCAAAGCGGCCATCAGCTGGTCATCAACTTGCTCCAGCTCGTCCACCCTTCGCTTCAGCTGGGCCTCCGACTGCTCCAAACCCTCGCAGAAAACCCAAAATTTCGGGTCCTGCTTGAGTAGGTTCGCCAACGCTTGATGCTTGGCACAGCACCACCGGTACTTCTTCACCACCTTGTTAAAAGCGGCGGCCTTCCTTTGCGCTCGCCGCCCCCTCTCTACCTCCAAGATGAGGGTCTAAAGAAGAGGAAAAAGAGGAAAAGCAAGTCAGTATGCATCAAAGTATACTTTACAATATGTGAAGAAGCGCCAGCAACCCTCTGGGATAATTCCTTGTCGCTAACACCTTTTAACGTTTCACGCTCAGCAGCTCGACAACGCCATATATTTCACCTCTTTTACGTCACCGCCCCCATAGTAAGTACAAATTTTCCAAAGGCGAGGTCTGCATGTCCGCCCGTTGAAGACGTCTATTGGATACGCCTCCAACGAGCGGAGGGACTAACTGTATGGGGTCATATTTGGCCCTCAACGTCTCTACTCCGAAAGGTACACCCAGTGAAGCATACGCCTGCTAAAGTAAGGGTACGGCTTAGACGTAAGGACGAAGGCGACGCCGGTTAAGACCTGGCGCCCTCGTTAGGAGGACGTCAACTACGTTTTATACTTTTGTAATTATTTTAAAGAAGGTCTCTTATTATATAAAGTTGATCTTCCCATTGTAAAGGGACATCAATGTTATTCTCGAATAATACAACTCCCTCATTTTAAACTATTCTCTCTCTACCTCTATCTCTAACAATCATCTTCTCTTGAGTTCATGTTATCATCTCACAATAGTAGATCTACAACAATAACTTCACTTTTTCATCTCTAGGGTTATTATATTTAATTACGCTTTACCCTTTTCACATTTTTTGATTGTTTCCTAGCTTACAAAGTAAATTATTATCTTTTGAGCAAAACACATGAGTTTACCGAAAATTAAATAGATCATCAAAAGTTACAAAAAAGTGCATTCTGGACAGATGCAAATGTAAATATCAAAGTAGTTGGTCTCTCCTGTGCTTCTGTGTGGATTTTATCACAATATTCTTCAAATTCCTTATAAGAATTCTTTACTTTTTCCAGAAAGATGGTACATCCTTCTTGCTTAAACCAATTTTTTTAATCATTTACATCAGAGAGAAAGAAATTAAGTTCCATAGTGCATTTCATTTCCCCCTTTTTGCCTTTTGTACTCATAAATTTACTGAATGCTCACACTTGATCGCAATAGAATCGTTGCACCTTAGCTGCTGCGGTTTGCTACATTACAAGGAGCGAATTGATTAATGGCTATTATAAAACAATTACTTGGAGCGATCCATTCTTTGCCTGCTCTGCCAAAGATCAATTAAAGCCAGCATATAGGGTGAAGAAAGATGATATATATAGTGATCAAAAATAGAACCTTCATATATTTTTCACCTTCTGGCTTTTCGACTTCATCAGTCTATTCCACACGTGGAGAGGAACTGATGCACCATATAAATCCATTTGAGCAGAGAAGAATCCAACGTCTTGCCTTTGAGAAAAATCAAAAACTTACTGAACCATTATACTCAAAATATAAGTTGTACATTTTATTTTTGTTGCGACCCTAAACCCATATCTGGTCGTGATGGCACCTCACGTGAAAACAAGGTCAGCCGACACATTTCCAATTCGAAGTCAAACAGCTAAATAGCAATAAAGCAGGCTAAAATATAATTTAATAATTTCTAAACAGCAGATAACACCATAACAATGCGGAAGTACAACCCAAACACAGCTTAAACCGGGAGTGTCACTAGTCATGAGCATCTATTAGAGTATAAATACAATTACAAGGTCTGAAATATATAAACAAGACTGATGAATGAAAAGGGAGAAAAGCGGTGCTGCGAACGCTGACAACCACCTCGCTAAACTCCGATAACCCTGCCTCAAATCAGCCAAAAATCCGCTACCGGGTGTATGAATACTTGCATCTGCACACAAGGTGCAGGGAGTAAAGTGAGTACTCCAACTCAATGAGTAATAAAGGTAAATAACAACTGAGCAGCAAGAAATCACCTAAAGCAAATCAACATGCTACATCGAAGCAGTGTAAAAACTTCTGAGAAAAAAAATAATGAAGCTGTGAAACTTTTAGAAATATCTTAACTCAGTTTAAACCTCTTTTGAAAATGACTTTTTCAATAGTTACGCAAATGAATGCAAAACCGTTAGTGCCGATAAGCACAGAAAATTCGCCTCTCGGGCACAAATACCATAGTATAACAAGTAAAACGACAAGTAAATATGAAAGATGAACACATAATGGTTCGCCCCTCGGGGACAACTCAGAACAGTACCAGCCCCTCGGGCTCACTCTCAGAACACAATGGGTATCCGCGCTCATTAGGGGTGTACAAACTCCGGAGGGGCCCCTTACGGCCCAAGCGCAATATCAAGCCATCTCGTGAAATCAACTCTCGACTCTCGGCCTCACATCACTCAAGCCACCTCGTGGCATATACATACATATATATATATATATATATATATATATATATGTATGTATGTATGTATGTATGTATCTCAGGCCCTCGGCCTCATATCACTTAGTGTATCCTCACATCTGGCCCTCGGCCGCACTCAGTCCGAAAATCATCACAAGCCCCTCGGACATTAGTAAAACAATAGTTCTCAGCCCAAAACATCATTTAAGTCTCAAAAACTCTCGGCCTCACATCACTCAAGCCACCTCGTGGCATATATATATGTATGTATATATATGTATATATATATATATATATATATATATATGTATATATATATGTATATATATATATATATATATATATATATATATATATATATATATATATATATATATATATATATATATATATATATATATATGTATGTATCTCAGGCCCTCGGCCTCATATCACTTAGTGTATCCTCACATCTGGCCATCGGCCGCACTCAGTCCGAAAATCATCACAAGCCCCTCGGACATTAGTAAAACAATAGTTCTCAGCCCAAAACATCATTTAAGTCTCAAAACTGAGCAAAAGTGGCTGAGTTGTAAAACAATGGAAAATAACAGGACTGAGTTCAAGTAATAAGTCAAACAGTGAGGAAATAGTGATATAAATCCCCGAAGGGTTCAAATAATTGGCACGAAGCCCAAATATGGCGATCAGCCCAAGTCATGATGTTAACAAATAAGTTTCAGTCAAATACGCGGTAAAATCATCAATCGGGACGGACCAAGTCACAATCCCCAATGGTAAACGATCTCACGCTCATCATCGAGTGTGTGCCTCACCTCAATATAGCACTACGATGTGCAAATTCGGAGTTTCAAACCCTCAGAGTATCATTTACAATCATTACTCACCTCAATCCGAGGAAAATCCTACCTTGAAATGCCATTGCCCATTGAATCGGCCTCCAATCGACCCGAATCTAGTCACAGTTAATTCAATTCAGTCAATACTAATTATAGGAATTAATTCCATACGAAAATACTAATTTTCCAACAAAATCCGAAATTTAACTCAAAATTGTCCGTGGGGCCCACGTCTCGAAATCCGACGAAACTCATAAAATCCGACAACTCATTCAACCATGAGTCTAACCATACCAAAATTACTAATTTCCAATAATATTTCGACCCTCAAATCCTCAAATATATCCAAGAGGGTTTTCAAACTTTTCCAACATAAAATCACCAATTACATGTTAAAAATAACAATTTCGGGTAATCTAACCAAAATTGAGTTAAGAACACTTACCCCGATATTTTTCTTGAAAATCTCTCGAAAAATTGCCTCACCCGAGCTCCCTTGGTCCAAAAATAGAAGAGTGAGACGAGTTTGGACTTTATTCTGCTGCCCAGGGATTTGTTCTTTGCGTTCGCGGTCCTCCTTTCGCGTTCGCGGAGAACAAAATTTCCAAAAATTATTTTTCAAACTCCTCTCGGACAATCTCTAGTATAATGGCCATAACTTTTTCTGCAGATGTCCAAATAACTATTAATATGTCTCTGGAAACTAGATTCAAATAGCTATAACTTTCGTTTGTGAATCATCTCAAAATTCATTGTAGATTGAGAGATACGAGCATCCGAAGTAAGACCTGCGCAACAGAATTTCTTCTTCCTCGCAAACGCGAGGCTCTCTTCGCGAACGCGAAGAACAAAATTCCAGAAGCCAAATCCTTCTTCGCAAACGCCAGGGGACCCACGCGGACGCGAAGAACAATACCAGATACTAGCTTCAGCTATTGCAAAACATCACAAAATGATCCAAAACCACCCTGAAACATACCCGAGGCCCTCAGGACCTCAACCAAACACGCCTACACATCCCATAACATTATTCAAACTTGTTCCAACCTTCGGAACGCTCAAAACAACATTAAAACACCAAATTTGTATCGGATTCAAGCCTAAGAATTTTAAGAACTTCCAAATTTCGTTTTTTATCAAAAACCTAACCAAACTATGTCCGAATGAATGATACAACGAAGCTATTGAAACTTTCGGAATTCTATTCCGACCCCTATATCAAAATCTCGCCTATCAACCGGAGAACGCCGAAATCTCAATTTCATCAATTCAAGCCTAAACCTTCCACGGACTTCTAAAATGCATTCCGATCACACTCTTAAGTCCCAAATCACCTAACGGAGCTAACCAAATCATAAAAATTTCAATCCGAGATCATATACAAACAAGTCAAATCTTGATCAAACCTTTCAAATTTTAAGCTTTAAACTGAGAATTGTTCTTCCAAATTCATTTTGATTAATCTTGAAACCAAAACCAACAATTTATATAAGTCATAATACACCACACGGGGCAAATCATGCCCGAGAACTGGCGATCAAAGTGCAAAAGCTTAAAACGATCGGTCGGGTCGATACAATTTTTCTCGCATAATCTTGGAAAGTAGCAATATATGTGAATTTCATGTCAGCTATAGCAGCTAGTTGGAGCACACAGATGATACTGTAATAACTTGTTTACATGAGTCTGCTAAATGAAAAATCAATTGTCAGAACGTTTTCATAAAGGATGTTAACACTTTTCCTATTCCAAGCACCAAGTAACTTGTTTTCTATGTAGCATCATATAAATGTCCACAGAGAAACTTTAAATCAAGAATCAGGAATCCAAAGGCCATGAATCTAGTATACAGACTTACTTTTTTGCCTTTCCCGTCTTGTGCCCTGTTTGTTCGGGTTTCACTTAAACCAATGACATCGAGTAATTAATAATACATTGATAAACAATATAAAAAGAAGCAAAAACTGCTCCATTTCTTTAACGAACTGATCTCTGGAAAATTCCTCCCTCAGTAAGATTAGTTGGAAAATAGATATGGAGAAAGCAAGGTAACTGCACAAGGGCACATGAAAGAAGGAAAAGGAGAAAAGAAAATGGCGGGCAAGTTGGAACACGTGTATACAATCTCTACCATGAGGAACCACGTGTAATCATCTGAAGCAGTGGAAATGTAAACGAAACTTTTCAAGGGCAGGTGGAGTAAAACTTATGGGACAAAGAAAGCAATGGCCAATAAGGTAAAGCCAAATTAATAGTATAATTTGTATAACTTTGTGTACAATTAATCTGTGCAGTGTTCGTACACTTAGTCATTTATATATATAGTAGTAAAGTAATATATATATATATATATATATATATATATATATATATATATATATATATATATATATATATATATATATATATATATATATATATATATATATNTAATTTTCAAATAAAGATAGATGTTACACGTTCAGATGTTAAAATTAAATCGTCTTAATTAATTTGTATCCAAATCTTAATACGCATCTTATTCATATGTGTATTCAGATTCAGATTTCTTAATCTTAATACACATCTTGATTTTAAAATATATATTCAGATTCAGACGTCTTCATCTTAAAAAAATAAATGAGGTCATAGACTACCTAATTCTGCTTACAACTAGCTAATAGTAGTTGTAATTCAGATAGACAAATTTGAAGTACTTTGAATGCATAGCTGCTGTAAGAGATTTTAATTGATTGTGGGCTGATAGATTTTTGGAGATAGAGGGCCTTGAATCAATCACATCATTTGCTTCATTTCCTCTGTTTGTTTATGATCTTGTACCCTATGTAGGATTACACTGTCAACTCTTCATGTGATTAAATTTCCTAACAAAAAATGATAAATCAAACTTCTCAATTCCCTAATTTCTGGTGCACTAATAAGACCACCAAAAACCCTAGAAGCAAGGGTGATCATTGGTCAAATGCTTCGGGTGGACCAATTTTTCAAGGTATCATGGGTGGTGTGTACAAAGCCAGGATACATATCCACGTAAACAAATATCACTCAAAATCATTTGTGTTGGTAGTCCTACGGTGGGATGGCGATTTGTCTCCTTACCATCTTGTATTGTCAATGCTTTAGCTCACTGTTCTTGAGCCTGAGCCGGAACACTTTCGGAAACAGCCTCTCTATTTCCATAAAAAATAAATAAGGTCTGCGCATACTTTACCCTTCCCAAATCCCACTTGTAGGATATCATTGGGTTTGTTGTTGTTGGTGGTGTTATTGCTTCAGAAGTCCAGTCATGCGCAGGAGGGGAAGGGGGTATGTGTCGAGTCTCACATCGGCTGAGAAGGAAAATTTTACTCTTTATATGGTCTTAACGCTCTAAAGCTATCTTTTGTAGTTGAGTTAGGCTCGACATTTATCTAATTAGGCTTGTGTTACGCAAGATGAATAATCTGTTGGCATTAGGTAGCAATGTAGCATGATCTATCACAAGAACAAAGAAACGGAAAAGAAAATCTTGTGCAGCACAGTAACGAGCACAAAAATGTTTCTTTTAAATTGTCAAAAACCTCTTATCATAATTCAACAAACTGCATAATGGCTGGCCTACTGAGAGTACCTAAATGACATTTGGAGTAAGGGTGTGTTTGGTACGAAGGAAAATGTTTTTGGCAGGAAAATATTTTTCTAAAAAATGTTTTCATGAAAAATAAGTTGTTTTATCACTTATTTTCTCTTGTTTTGTTGGCGAGTGAAAAGCTTTTTCCAGAAATATTTTCTAGTGTTTGGTTAGAGAGTAGAAAATATTTTTTATGCTAGTCACCTCACCCCCTCCCTCTCCCCAAAAAAATACCCAACATTTTTAGGACTCTATTTTCTTCAAATAATTTAAATATTCTTCTAAAAATCTACGTAAGCCCAAAAGGAACTAATGTACAACTAATTTTTTTATGCAAAAATAACGTTTAACTTTATGCTCCATAACTAAAAAAAATACTTTTTTTTTAGTTAAAAAAGAAAGTACTCTTTCAACAACATAAAAATAAAGCACTCATTTTGTTGAAACAAACAAAAAAATACTTTTTCTACATGAAAAAAAATACTCATTTTGTTAAAATGAAAGAAAATATTTTTACTATATCATAAAGTATAAAGCAAACTTAATACTAGAAATAAATTACTACTTGTCAATTTTAGTGTTTTCTCTCACTGCCATGATAGTAATTTAACGTTTTTACTTGTCTTTTTTAGTTTTGTGTTTTCAAGTTTATCAACTGGAGGCCTAGGCAATATAGTTTAAACATTAAAAAAAAGGGGTGAGGATGGGGTGGGGAGGGT
>MU721005.1:81229-93230 GCA_026770625.1 Nicotiana glauca
CGCTAGGGAGCACGTGGCGGCTAAAAAAACCCATCAAAATGGCTCATATGATAGAAAATAATGGTTAATTAGTCTAACTCTCTTTCCCATTTATTTTTTTTAATAAATATTCTCCTTATTTCAGTTACATCCAACTTTCTTCCTCATTTTTTCACCATTCTTCCTTTTTTTTAACCTTTCTTCTTCATTTTTTAACCTTTTTTCTTCAGTTCTCTATATGGGTTTCCTCAGAAAAATTTCTCCTTCTCTTGATTTATCTCTTTCTTGTTATAGTCTTCTTTCATGTTTTACACATATTGTTGAAAGTATACCAATTTAAATCTTCTTATTAAACTCAACACCATGTAGAGAATAATATTGAATATCTTGAACCTTCTTTATGTAATCTGGAGTTATAAAATGTAATTGTTGGACAATTGATTTTGTATTTGCGAAATTGTATTTTGTGTAATCTTTTTAATGTAATATAAGATGATTTTAAGAAATGCAACACTATATGCCTTTATTTATATTTTTATCGTGCTACAAAGTAAATATAAATAAGGACTTATTCAATTGGAGATTAGCATAAAGCGCAATTAATCCTAAAATTAACACAATGCATTAAATATTATTTTGGCCAAAAATCCTAAAATTAATCAATCATCCGAGAGAAGTACATCATGAGTAAACTATAAATAAAATTTACAAATCATAAGTTAATATAGTTAGACAGACGTTGATGGGTATAATTTATTCATATATTTTATATGTTAAATATTAAAGATTTCAAATAAAATATGAATAAATATATTATATTCTTCCATATTTTCTAATATACTTCGCAGGAGAAAGAGCATATGAAAATCGAAGAAAAGAAGCAAAAAGAGTGGGAATTGAGTAGTCAATTGGGAATGAAGAAGCAAATAGACTAAAGCGCCATAGTTGTGACGATAACAATTGGGAATGGAAATCACATAGTTGCAACTAGAGAACTATAGTTGAAACTATAACCTTTCTTTGCAAAAGGAAGAAATTGATAAGGCCATAGTTGCAACTACAATTTTATAGTTGCAACTATGGAGAATCTTAGGCCAAAAAAACTCTATAAATAGAGAGTGCATGTTGGAAAGAGGACATAGAGTCTTACGGGAGAAAATAAATCTTTGGTCTCTCTCTTTGTCTTTAGTATTTTCTACTAGCTTTCTTTCTTTTAGAAGAATAATATTACTTCATAAGTTCTTTGTTTTAAATTAGTTTTTATTACTTCGTAATAGAGTAACTTCTTTTGTTGGGATAGTTGATGAAGCTTGATATATATATATATATTATAATATTATCTCAGTTTAATACATCCTTGGCTTGAAACTTTCTTTTTATACTTTGTATTGTGCCGTAATAATAGTTTTTATTAATCATTATTATCACTTCTACATATTTTTATCTCTAAGTTATTTTTATATTAATTTTATAATTCTCACGAAGCAAAATTGATATATAATAACCAATTAATAAAATAGTAGAGTGGGAATAATTTTTAGTAAACTATTATTCAAGTTCATAATCTTGCTTGCCTCAGTTTTAATTCTCACGGAGGAATTGCTGTAGGCAAAATTATTGATTTTTGTTAGTAAAAATATTCTCACGAAGTTTTTACTACCTCTTAGCACAATTCAAGCAAGAAAAATATTTCGGTTTAATTGTCACTAGTTTTAACTCAATTAATCACATAACCTCACGGAGTGCTATTAATTGACTACTTCTTAGTGAGCTAAATATAATTGTATTAGCAATAAGCAATTATTCCTCAGAGAAATACATGTAAAAATTGAGATTTTATTGTAATATATTATTAAGTGAATTCAACGATTCCCAACTCTTTTAAATTATAAATCTTCCGCAAGTTCTTGATTTTTATTTAAGTAATTGACAAGCTCTAAACCTCACTTACTTTTCATCAAATTGATTCTCTCAAATAGTAGTTGAAATATTAAAAGTCTATAGCATAGATGTTCCAATCTCTGTGAGACGATATCATAAACTATACTAGAATTTGACAAAGAACGAGCAGAAAAATCCTATACACATTGGCCTCGTCAAATTTTTGGCGCCGTTGCCGGGGATTGGCGTACATCTACTTCAGATTAAATATTTTGTGACTAATTTGAGACCTTATTATTATTATTTATGTCACGATCCGGATTTCCTACCCTCTGGGGTCGTGATGGCGCCTACTCGTAGAAGTTAGGCAAGCCACACGTTTAGAATCCATAATTACTTTTGTTTTAGATCTATTTTTATCAATTAATTTAGGAGGAAATAAATAATTAAACAACATCGGAATTCATAATTTAGCAGAAGACTTAAATAAAATAAACCAAGATAATAAGGAAGATCCACATATGCCTCTACCCAGAACTGGTGTCAGAACATTCACGGATTACTAAGATTTACTACATACAACCGTTTGAAAGAGAGTAACATTGCCTGTCTCGAATACAAGAGATAACAGAACATAAATAAGGATAGAGGAGACACCGGGTCTGCGGACGCCTGCAAGGCTACCTCGATGTCTCGGAGGGCTGAAGGCTGGCTCCCAAGCTACACTACTGTCCGGTACCCGAATCTGTGCAAAAGAGCACAGAGTGTAGTATCAGCACAACCGACCCTATGTGCTGGTAAGTGCCTAGCCTCACCCCAGCAAAGTAGTGACGAGGCTAGACAAGACTACCACATCAACCTGTGCAGTTAAATATATATTTCTACAGCGGGAAAATAACAAGAATAACCATTTTAAATGGGGAAGGAACATGCTTCGAGGATAACAGATAATACAAAAATTCAAGAGAATAATAAGGAACATCAATAAATTATCTCTAACACGGATAAGGAGCATAAAAGCAGATTCCACTGTCTGGTCACATCTCGTTGCAGGCGTACAACCCGATCCCATTTCTCAATGTTTCCGTGGTAGGCGTACCACCTGCTCCCATTTCATCAAATCTCGTGGTAGGCGTACCACCCGCTCCCATATCACTATATCCATAGTTCTTCCAAATAAAATTTACTCAAATAAACACAACAATTAATACGAATTCATAAGACAACAAGTACACAATAATTATGATTCACTGAGAAAAATAAATAATGATAAGTAGCAATTGATTATGGGCTTTAAGGAGCAAATTAGGAAATTTAGTATTTACTATGTCGAATGTCAAGTAGCAATTAAGTCACATAAACATGTAGCAATTATGGTATAATTTTGGGACCTAACTTTGCACGAGGATACCTTGATTCAATAATAACAAGTAACACAATAAAGGGAAATGTCAACATAAAAAATCACAGTAATAGTGGAATAAGACAATTAATGCACTTGAACTGATAACAATAAGAAATCATAACAAACGGCAATAAGTGCACGGCACCACCCTTCATGCTTTTACTCTCATCCTCACCAAGCAATGATATTATAAAATGTGCACGACATCACCCTTCGTGCTTTTACTCTCTTTCCTCGCATATAATCAATAAAATAGGCACGGAATGATACATCGTGTGCCACGGCATCACCCTTCGTGCTTTACTCTCTTTCCTCACAATAATCAAATAATGCACGGCATCACCCTTCGTGCTTTGCTCTCTTTCCTCACAATAATCAAACAATGCACGACATCACCCTTCGTGCTTTAACGCTCTTCCTCACCCAAACAACAAAAACAAGGGACAAGGGAATAAACAGAATAATAATGGAAATCCTGGCAAGGGAACACAATTAAACAATTAAATCCCTGCATTGGAACAGTATCAACAAGTTTCCATATCCTGGCAAGGGAGAAAATCAACAAAACAACAAAACGTCCCGGTAAGGGAATAAACCAATAACTCTTTCTCTTTCTTTCACTTTCATCTCATAGTTCGCATTATCACTCGAGCCAATGCTCCAAAGATTTACTCATTTCATATACCTTCACAATTTGTATTTCAACTCGAGCCAACGCTCCACGAAGTTTAAAGATCACAATTCCTTTCACATACTCTTTACAACATATAGAAGTCATCAATTAAGCATGTAAGGTATAACAGAATCAAACTATTCGCAAGATAAGGACTCATGGTCATGCTAGACACCAATGTATAGATACTCGTTACCATGCCTATACATCGTACTCGACAATTAGCAAGTAGCAAATAAGACTCAACTCTTATTCCCTCAAGCTAAGGTTAGACCAAACACTTACCTCGATGCTTTGAACTCAATTCAAGCCTCAACTATATCTTTACCCCGTGATTCCACCTCCAATCCGCTCGAATCTAATCACAAGTCACTTAATTACTTTAATAAACACTAAATGAATCAATTTGAATGCATAAAATGACTTTCTCAAAGTTTTGCCCAAAAATTCCAAAATTACCCCCGGGCCCACGTGGTCAAAACCCGAGGTTCGAACCAAAACCCGGTTACCCATTCCCCCAAGAATCCAAATATATAATTTGTTTTGAAATCGGACCTCAAATTGAGGTCCAAATCCCCAATTTTAGAAAAAACCTAGATTCTACCCAAAACCCCCAATTTCACTCATGAAAATCATTGATTTTAAGTTGAAAACATGTTAAATGATGTTAATGATTGAAAGAATTAAGTAAAAATCGACTTACAAATTATTTGGAAGAAGTCTTGTTCTTGAAAAATCACCTAAGGAGTTGTGTTTTGAAAGTGGGGTTAAAAGTGGTCCAAAATTCGACTAAGTACGGAAAATGCAGGTTACTGATATGGGAAATGCGAACTGGGGTTCGCAATTGCGAACCCTGAGCAATTATGGGAATTGCGAACTCAGGCCAAATAGAAGCACTTCGCATTTGCGAAATATGCTTCGCATTTGCGGAAGCTCAACCTTCGCATATGCGAAGGAGTGCTTCGCATTTGCGAGCCAAGCAGGCCTGGGCTGGTTTCGCATTTGCGATCCAGCCTGGTTCGCATGCGAAGCCTGCAGGCCTGTTCATACCAGATTTTCCAAAATTCAAAAATGCAATCCGACACCTATCCAAACTCACCCGAGCCCTCGGGGCTCCAAAACAAATATGCATACAATCTCAAAAGCGTCCCACGGACTTATTCGTGCAATCAAATCGCTAAAGTAAAATCATAAACATCGAATTAAGCCTCAATATCCATGATCCCTTCCAAATTTTCATAAAACATCAAATTTCGATTTTAAGTCCCAAACATGTCAAACGACATCCGTTTTAAACCAAACTTTACAAAAAGCGCTTAAACTATATATAAGACTTGTACCGGGCGCCGGAACCAAAATACGGGCCCGATACCACAATCTTTTAATCAAATTTCCTTTCCAATTTCCTTAATTATTTCCAGAAAATAATTTCACACAAAAATTCATTTCTCGGGCTTGGGACCTCGGAATTCGATTCCGGGCATACGCCCAAGTCCAATATTTTTCTACGGACCCTCTGGGACCGTCAAATCATGGGTCCGGATCTATTTACCCAAAATGTTGACCGAAGTCAAATTTAGTCAATTTAATATCAAAATTTAGCATTTTTCTCACAGAATTCATATTTAAACTTTCCGGCTACTTGCCCGAACTGAGCACGCTAATCGAGACAATACTAAATGAGGTTTTCAAGGCCTCGGAAGTATAGAATGGGTAAGAAAACAAGTGATGACCCTTTGGGTCATCACATTCTCCACCTCTAAAACAACTATTCGTCCTCGAACGGACAAAAGAAAAAGTACCTGAGTCGGGAAAAAGATGAGGATAACGGCTCCGCATATCAGACTCAGACTCCCAGGTCGATGCCTCAGGAGGCTGACCTCTCCACTGGACACGAACAGAAGGAAAACTCTTGGACCTCAACTGACGAACATGCCGGTCTAGAATAGCTACCGGCTCCTCCTCATAAGACAAGTCCTTGTCCAACTGGACAGTGCTGAAATCTAACACGTAGGCTGGATCGCCGTGATACCTCCGAAGCATGGATACATGAAAAACTGGATGCACGGCTGATAAGCTAGGCGGCAATACAAGTCTATAAGCCACCTCTCCCACTCGATCAAGAATCTCAAATGGACCAATGAATCTAGGGCTAAGCTTGCCCTTCTTCCCACACCTCATCACGCCCTTCATAGGCGACACTCAGAGCAGTACCCGCTCACCAACCATAAATACCACATCTCGAACCTTGCGATCTGCATAACTCTTCTACCTAGATTGAGCTGAACGAAGCCTATCCTGAATGATCTTGACCTTGTCCAAGGCCTCCTAGAACCAAATCTATACCCAACAACTGAGCCTCTTCCGGCACAAACCAATCAATCGGAGACCAATACTGCCTACCATATAAAGCCTCATAAGGAGCCATCTGGATGCTCGACTGGTAGCTGTTGTTGTAGGCAAACTCTGCTAAAGGCAAGAACTTATCCCACAAACCTCCAAAATCAACAACACAAGCTCGAAGCATATCCTCTAGAATATGAATAGTCCGCTCGGACTGCTCGTTCGTATGGGGATGAAATGTTGTGCTCAAATCAACCCATGTGCCCAACTCTCGCTGAAATGCTCTCCAGAAGCACGAAGTAAACTGCGTACCCCCGGTCCGAAATGATAGATGCCGGCACACCATGAAGGCGAACAATCTCTCTTATATAAATCTCAGCTAATCTCTCAAAAGAATATGAGACTGCCACAGGAATGAAATGTGTTGACTTGGTCAGCCTATCAAGAATAACCCATATCACATCGAACTTCTTCCTAGTCAGCGGAAGTCTGGTAACAAAATCTATAGAAATCCGATCCCACTTCCACTCGGGAAGCTCAATCCTCTAAAATAAACCACCAGGCATCTGATGCTCGTACTTAACCTGCTGATAATTCAAACAACGAGCCACATATGCCACGATATCCTTCTTCATTCTACGCCACCAGTAATGCTGCCGTAAATCCTGATACATCTTCGCAGTGCCCGGATGAATAGAGTACCTGGAACTATAGGCCTCCTCTAAAATCAACTCTCGAAGCCCATCCACATTGGGCACACAAACTCACCCCTGCAATCTCAAAACTCCATCCGTATCTACGGTAACCTGCTGGGCACCTCCACGCTGCACCGTGTCTCTAAGGACACACAAATGGGGATCATCAAACTGCTGGTCACGGATACGCTCTAATAATGAAGAACGAGCGACCATGTAAGCTAACACACGACTGGGCTCAGAAACATCCAGTCTCACAAACTGACTGGCCAAGGCCGGAACATCCAAAGCAAGCGGCCTCTGACTGACCGGAATATAAGCAAGATTGCCCATGCTGGCTGACTTCCTACTTAAGGCATCGGCCACCACATTGGCCTTCCCCGGATGATATAAAATGGTGGCATCATAGTCCTTCAACAACTCCAACCACCTCCTCTGCCTCAAATTCAACTCCTTTTGCTTGAACAAGTACTGAAGACTCTCGTGGTCAGTGAACATCTCACACGCCGTGCCATATAGATAATGCCTCCAAATCTTCAATACGTGAACTATGGCTGCCAACTCTAGATCATGCACTGGATAGTTCTTCTCATGAATCTTCAATTGCCTCGAAGCATAGGCAATGACCTTGCCATCCTGCATCAACACTGCTCCAAGCCTAATAAGGGAAGCAACACAATAAACTGTATAGGGCCCTGAACCTGTGGGTAAAACCAACACCGGTGCCGTAGTTAGAGCTATTTTGAGCTTCTGAAAGCCCACCCCACACTCATCCGACCATCTGAACTGGGCACCCGTCTGGGTCAATCTGGTAATCGGGGCTGCAATAGATGAAAATCCCTCCACAAACCGTCGATAGTATCCTGCCAACCCCAAGTAACTCCGAATCTCTATAGTTGATGCTGGTCTAGACATGTTCTTGACTGCCTCAATATTCTTTGGGTCCACTTGATACCCTCTGCTGATACAACATGGCCTAGAAATGAACCCAACCAGAATTCACACTTCGAGAACTTAGCGTATAACTGACTATCCCTCAAAGTCTGAAGAACCACTCTAATGTGTGAGCACGTGATTTTTGCCCTATATATGAATTATTCCCAAAAGTTCAAACAAAATGATTTCTTTCATTATTTTACATTTTTGTGAATTTTGTGTTAACTGTTTGCATTTTTATTTGTGCATTTTAATTCACATGAAAAATATAAAAAAAAGGCATGACATTTGTATTTAGGATCTAATTTCATATTTTAGGATTATTTAGTGGTTAAGTTGTTTTTAGAGCAAAATCTATCTATATATAATAGGAAAGGCAAAGCAATATTAGAATGCCAAGTGGCACAACCAAAATTCAACAAGTGTTTCATTTTAGGACAATTCTCCACCAAATTTGGAGGTCAAAAATTAAGACAGAAAATAACTTAAAATTTATTAAACCTTCCCACTTAACTAGAACGTGGACTCCCACGTTGGATTCAAAAAGAAACTGGGCATTTTTTCAAAAATTATATATTAAACATAAAAATTAAAAAAAAAACATTTACTCTAAGTCTAATTATTTAATTACTTTCTCATAAGTTGAGAAGGCCACGTCCACAGTAGTTTCCCATAAAGCCCGTACCATGCGTCCTATAACAGAGACGTGCTGCGTCGAGTAACAACGCGTGTCTCTCACAGAATGCCACTGCCAAAGGGGGCCAATTGGTTCAATTTTTTCCTCTACAAACCATTCTCATCCTTTTTGTCTTCTCTCAAACAACTATCTGCTTTATTTCTTTGTTCTGGTAACTATTCGTACACTATACGCACTTGTGTCAGAAATCCAAAAAAGAAACAAAGGAAAACCGTATATAATTAGAGATCAAATTTTCACTATTTTTTCAGCTTTGATTATGGAGGCGCAACCGCACCATCCCCAGGATACTGGACTGCACGCAAGTGAGAAATTTTTAATGAAAAATGAGAGGAAGTAGGATTATATATGCCCTGTTTTTTGAATTTTCTAAACTGAAATTGATCTTATGATTGAAGGATACTCTGAAGCATGGTCTTGGACACGATCACGACCATGATCAGCACGAGCACGAGCACGAGCATCGGCCCCTGCAAGGTGAACATGAGGAAGAAGATGATGAAACTGACGATGAAGAAATGGAGGAAGATGCAGAAGTTCATGGTGGACCCTGTACATTCCCCCCTCCCCCCCTCCCCCAAAAAAAACCAAAATAGTACTACTAATTTTTTTGCTCGTCAATTACTACTTGCTTAATTGCTTTCTGATTAATGAACTTGTAATTTTCTTGCAATATTCACTGGTCAGATGCTATTAGGAGTAAAGATATTTGAAAAGAGGATGTTGGGCCAATGGTCAATTAAGAGAATACAACTAGCCCAAAGGAGGATCGTTGCGATCATGCAAAGATGAAACAAGAAGAAGCACATAAGCCGGTTTTACAGAGACAAAACGAATTTGCAAGGCCACCATCCGTGGGCGAGACTCACTTCCATGAACAAAGGCATAGACCACCGTTTGCTGAGACTCATGAAACTAATGGCACTGATCATGGGAAAGTAGAAGATCAAGGATTGCATGTGCATAAATTTGGAGCACAAACAGGTCTGGAGAATCCCCACGTCTCCCACTTCCCCGAAGAGAGGCATAGATCACCTTTTGCTGAGACTAAGGGCATTGATCTTGCTACTGCCCATGGAAAACCAGAGCACCAAGGACTTCAGGAGCATGAAAATATTGGGGAACCAACAGGTTTGGAGAAGCCTTACTCTTCCCGCTTCCGTGAAGAGATGCATAGGCCACATGCTGCTGCTGATACACATGGGACTATGGACATTGATTATGTTACTGCCCATGGGAAATTAGATGATCAAGGAATGGTGGGGCACAAAATTGGAGTACTAACAGGCATAGAGGAGGATCCTGACGTTCCTAAAAATTGTCCCCAGTTGAGCCCGAATCCGACCAACTACCAGAGTAAAGCAACTGATCCAACAGGTGCCAGTAAGTGTCACTTCTCTCAAATTGCTAGATACTGTCACTTCTCTTAAATTGTAGGCTACTCATTAAACTGAGAAGATAGTGTCTACCATGCTTGAGTATGAGTCATGGAGATAGAGTCTGAGTGTCAATTCAAGTTGATGGTTAAGTACTATAAGGTTTGTGTACAAAACATATTTTAAAACAATCAAATATTTTATCAAACCATCAGTTCATTGCATCTTTACCTTATTGTCATTCCTTTCTTTTCTCCATTTTCGGCTTGCCTTATAATATTATAGACCTTGAATACGTTACAATGACTAGAGATCTATTAACTACCTTATTGTAAAGGATTCAAATATCAATTGATATTTTTATCTGTAGGAGCTCAATGTAATAGACTTTAGTTTAGAGAATTAGACTGTATTTGGAGTGTTATTTTGCTTCAACAAATCAAAAAATGCTACTTTTTTTACGAGTATAAATTTGTGTCTGAATAATGCTCACTGATGGAAGTTTGTCTACGATTTATTATTTTATTATATTAGCAACTTAAACTTTAAACTTTTTATGTGTTTTTCAGTCAAATATTAATGTCAAATCATGAAGGGCAAACACACTGAGAACATTGATAAGTTGTATGTCATCTTTGGCATCAATTCTTCAAATGGATCTTAAACCAACATGGACAATATACATGTGATGGCAATACATAAGATTTATCTCAGAGTAACACCTTATTCATCACCGCGTTCAAAGCAGCCCACAAAGAGGAGGTGCAATAACAATACTTTAGTCGATATGATGAGTGGCATTGCTACAAATATCGGGAGGATTGCAGATGCTTTGATAGAGAGAAGCCAATGCGTGTGCTTGGATAAGGTGGTTGGCATGATAAAACATTGTCGGATTCAATGATGATTTAGTAATCGACGCCTGTGAGTTCCTTTCTCCTCACGAGAAAAAAATAAGATATTCCTCAAATTGGATAAGATATTAAGAAGAGTTTGGTTATTGAAACATTTACATAGCACTAGTCATTTAATATTTAGACTATAGACTTATTGGTTAACCATATAGACTTTAGGTAAAATGTGAATTATCATAAAAAGTAAATGTATTCGTTTTGGAAAAAATGTAAATAGCAAAAATTAAATAAAAATATAATCCAACTTATTTTTTTAGTATTGTTATTTTTATTTTTGCGTTAAACCATTGATTAGAGGTATAATATTTTTATTGATTGTTACTTGATTTCTTAAGAAAATTGTAACGTCCTATTCTGGACTTGAGTATATCTCGAGGGATGATTTTTCCAGGTTATTTTTTAGCCATCATATTTGCTATTGCACATGTTCTATTTGCTGACGCGTGGGCCTACTTTGAAAGATGGGAAATTATCAAGATTAAAGTTATTATGTGGTTTTTGTTGGAGCTACTTAAAATAAAAGTTTGTGCAAGTTGGTGTACCCAGATTAACTTTCGTTTGTGATTGGAGTTGGAATAAGATTTGAACCAAATGTAATGTCCTTATGTTTGTACTTGAGTAAATAATTTATACATTTTCATGTGGACTAATCCTTTTAAAGCCAAGTATTGATGTGTCATTTCTCAAGTATGTTGTAACACCTTCTGGAGATTGTGGTCCCTAGCAACAAATTTGTAGAGACATCCCTATAGGATTCACTTATTTGTCTTTTGGTTTAATTTTTTTTTAATCCGATCGATAAATTTAGTTTGTAATATACATCTATTTATAATATCTCTCTTTGTTCTTTTTTTGTTTGAAATGATCTGCGCATCGCGCGGGTATATATACTAGTATGAAGAAAATAACAAAACAACCCACTTTTGCATTTTTAATGGTTAAATATTGAATTTGTCGCGAAATATATTTTTTGTAAAAATAATTTTAGGAATTAATTAGCTTAATTTTGGAAATATATTAGGACTTTATTTTAATTCTTGCATTTTTATAAAATCAGAGGAAAAAATATAAAAAATATATATATATATATATATATATATAT
>MU721005.1:95232-111333 GCA_026770625.1 Nicotiana glauca
TGATTTGTTAAATCGCTTCTGATTTGTGTGAGTGATAGGAATAACATTAATAGCAATTTCATAGTTTGAGTTTAATTACCATGCCACTCTAAGGTACATGACTCTGTGACGCTTCCGTCAGTTCAAAGCTCTAATTAAAAGGAAGTAAAGTTGAATCAGTTCGAATCCAAGTTTGTGTTAATGTGAGAATTGAGAATTTAAACGTGAGTTCACTTATTGAAATCAGAGATTGGCCATGATTGGTTAAAGTTAATTACAAATAATCCATCCGCATTCAGCATATGTGATTGTCAACTCTCGAATTTCATTGTGTAGGCCATTAGTGTAGTGGACCAAGTCTGGATTTGCACGTTCATTGTTCTGCACTTAGACTTCGGGATGGGCCGTTTAGCGAATTTCACGGTCTTCCCCCAAAGATAATAACGCGTTAGTCCCTTTAGGCGCGTAATTTAAAATTACCTTCCTAAACTCGGGTGTGCATTTCATGTGACCCAAATCCAAATCCAAAAACATTGAATAAGAATGTGTCGAAAATCCGGGTGCATTTCATGTGACGTGATCCAAAAATACGTTTTTAAACGACGTTCACTTTCGTAAAAAATTAACTAAAGCGGTAAATAATCTTAAAATTGCACTATAGGTTGAAACATGTACAAAAATTAGTTTTTAGCCATTTATAATAATTTAAGTGATCATGCTAGAACTACGGAATGCGGGGGTGCCTAACACCTACCCTCGGGTCAATAGAATTCCTTATTCAGAATTTCTGGTTCACAGACTCCAACTGGGAAGTCAAAAATTTTCCTCGATTTGGGATTCAAAATAAACCGGTGACTTGAGACACCAAAAGCCAATCCTATCCCAAGTGGCGGCTCTAAAAAATAAATAAATAATCCCATTTTGAATAATGTCACTTAAAATGGAAAAACTCCTTATACATTATCCTTCGGGGTAGGTGTGTAAAAAGAAGGTGTGACAGCTCTGGCGACTCTGCTGGGGATATGAACCCAGAATTTCGATTCAGGGTTCAAGAATTCGAGCTTAGTATAATTATTATATTTGGCTTTGTCTGATTTTCCTACATGTTTCATGCCGAATGTGCTAAATGGTTTACCGCTTTGATATTATCTGAATTGTATATATAAAATTGTTACGAAACCCTTCTCTTCTCATCTCCGGGGATGTGCTTACTGGTTGTGACTCCCTATTCTGTTAGTGTCACACCTTAAACTAAGAAAGAGGCCGGACCAGTTACTAAGCCGGATGGATTTTTGGTTCCCGGTACGTAGCCCCCTCCTCGACTCAGGTTGTCCGCTCGGGTACATAGTCTAGAACATATACCAGGTTTTGACCCTAGAATAACTCGACCTCATGCTGGATTCCTAATAGGACGTTTGTTTGCATCATGTGCATTTGACTTAGGGGACTCAACACAGGGGTTGGGTCCGTCTAGGACAGGTGACCCGAAATGAATTGACCATCCTGATGCATCTTACGTGCTACTTGCGCATTTATTCGGCTGTGCATTGTGACCGTGTTGTGCATAATGAGTGAAAAATTATGAAAAATAGCAGTGTTAGGACTAAGTGAGGATAATCATTTTTTTGAAAAAGACCCAATACCCAAATAGTATCGAAATGCTGCCGGGTTTTTGAAAAATGAAAAAAAAAAGAAAAAAAAAAGAAAAAAGGGAAAATATTTGAACAAACAGAAAGACAATTGTGGTCAAAATAGTTTTTATTTTGGCAAATTTGCCCGAACTACGCTGGTTTGATTCTCACCGGATGTGAGATACGTAGGCAACCCTCATCGGGTCCAACCACCCTTTTGCAAAGAATAGACAAAAATACCAAAATTTTAAGTTTGTCATAAATAAGTCGGGTGATGTTATTCTTGTCTAAAACAAGCCGAATGTCCCTAAAGGGGCACCGGAAGGCTGTCTTTGCAAGAACAGCCACCCTGTGTCATTTCTCAACGGTTAGCGGGCACAGCCTTGAAATCTTCACCCGAAATGCTGAAAGGCCGTATCCGTAAAACCGGCCGTTTGTTTTAAATTAGAAAGCTGGACAAATAGTGTCATCTTTTAGGGTCAAAATAAGTGATTAAATCACCTTAATAAATGTGCAGGATGAGCACGATTCAAAATAAACCTTTCTCAATCATGAATGTAATCCCTTTGGAGTTGCGTCTATGGTGGAACGATCTGGGCAAAGAAGGACAGAGCGAGGTCAACAAATATTCGAAAGGGCTTACCGGTTTATTGGAGATTGTGCCTCAGGTAGACATCATCAGAGCTTTGGTCACATGTTGGGACCCGGCAGACAATGTGTTCCATTTTTCGGACTTTAAGCTCACTCTGACCCTATAGGAAATAGCTAGGTACATCAGAAATGCCGAGACTCCTTTAAGGCACAAGTACTTGGTTTCCCCGAGAACCGTAGCTATACACAGATTCTTAGACTCTCTGAAGATAATTAGGACAGTTCACAACATGGATTTGGCAAACGGCTTTTGCACCCCACACTTCATATACAACAGATATGGCCACGTAGGAGGGTTCAACAACCAGAAAAGCAAGATATGTAGCAAAGGAAACTACAAAAAAAGGAGGAACATAGACGTTTTGCTTTCTTGGTGGTCTTTTTGGGGATTTTGATCTTCCCAAGGAAGGATGGTAACATCGACATAAAAATCGCGGGGGTCGTCAGCACTTTAATGACTCAAGCCAAAAGCACTCTTGCACCTATGACATTAGCCGAAATCTTCCGTTCCCTTACATCCTTCAAAGCCGGAGGAGACTTCTTCGAGGGGTGCAATCTACTGTTGCAAATGTGGATGACCGAACACCTGTGCCATCGTCCTCAGTTCCTGAGTTAGGGGTCCACCGAGAAAACCTGCATAGAGGAGTTTTACACGAGGATTAAGGAGGTCAACTTGCCTGAAGGATTCACAGGCTGGACAACATACTTTCGGTCCCTCACCGCCAATCAAATAGAGTGGACTTTTAGATGGTTTCCTGTTGATGAAATCATATATATGCTGGCAGCAAGGCCGCATTCCTCTTGATGGGTCTCAGAAGCATTCAGCCTTACACCCCGTACCGGGTTTTGAGGCAACTCGGGAGATGCCAGATAGTTCCGAAGGACGACGACCTTAGTATGCAAGTGGTTGAGATTGGTCCCGATAGCCAATTTCCCGAAGTAAAGGTTCGCCAGGTCTGGAGCGAATGTCAATACTTGGCGGCGAATACCTGTTTCCGAGATCGAGCTAAAGGAGAATAGTCACCTGATTATCACGCTTGGTATAGAAGAGAAGTTGCTTTTAGGAGGCTAGCCAAAAGTCCTCACCTCCAGGAGTTTGATGAATCATCGCAAGAACAGTGGGCTCAGTTAGCCAAAGAAAATGAATACAGAGCCAAAATAGGAGAATTAGAAAAGTGGGTCCAAGACCTTAAGTTCGAAAATAGCGTGCAAGCTGCGGCAGACGAGGGCGAGAAAAAGAAATTGGCCAAAGAGAATGAAGCCTTACGAGCCTAAATCCAAAAGATGAAAGTAGTGGCTGAAAATCCTGTTAGGAGTGCTAAAGATGCAAAGCTTATAGAAAACCTAAGGCAAAAAGTGAATGACTACAGTTTTGACCTCAAAAGCGGAGAGAGAATTTGCCGGGGTTCAAAAACAATTGGCTAGAAACGCGAAAGAGCGAGCTTACATGGTTAAACAGTTGAAAGAAGAATATGATAATAAGGTCACAGGATTAAGGGCAAAGGTCATCGCCACAAAGAATAAAATGATCAAACAGGCAAAGGAATTCAAGGTTGAAAGAGAGCATTGCTACACGGCATTGGCACAATTAGAAATGGACTTGCAACAACTCCAGGAACAAAATCAACAGACTTTGGAGGCCAAGGCCCAACAGATAGGGCGGTTGCTTCAGGAAAAGGGCATCATCAGAGAGAGAATCCTAGCTATTGCTCACTATATTACCAGGAAATGCCAAATGTGGGAAAACATGAATCGCACCACCTTCTTTGCATCGGTGATGATATTTGTGAAGCAGATAATAAGGGACCTGGACAGACTTCAAGGGGAACTGGCATATAGGCCCACGGCGAGACCGAACGATGTCCCGCGGGCACCAGGGGCTTTCATTTAATCATGATTGTCATTTGAGTCTGTATTTGCTTTAACAAGAGTCTGTCAGTTGTCTGACTTTGTATTTTCTTTTCGAGTCAGTTTGTATTTTCGTTTTGAAGTAGCATATTTGATGGTGGAGTTTGTAGCTCTTCTTGTTATTTACGGTCTGTTAGTTGTCTTAACGCGTCAGTCTTGAGTCCTTGTAATCAAAGTATTTGCTATCAGTAAAATCGAAAGTTTCAAAAAAAAAACATTATTGCTTCTATTTTTGCATTTATTTTTTTGAACTATGCTTGGTCTGATTCATGCGGGGCCATGATACGTAGGCAATCTACATAGGATTCAACCGTAACAAGGGAAATAAATAAGGGGAAAACCAGAAAAAGAGACACAAAGGAAGAAAATAAGGCATCAAGAAAAAACCATGGCCAAAGAAAAGAAAAAGCAGAAAATGGAAAAGAAGGAAAAGAAAATGAGAGAAAACAAAACAAAAAGAGAAAGAAAAGAGAAAAAGAATAAGAGGAAAAGCTGGGATGACGCATGCAACCGAAGCAAACACGTAGACATTCATTTAATTGTGTAGGTGCATCACACTTCAATGTGCGGTTACCTATCTGTTATTTGTTTCATACTAACCGTTGTTGCTGTCACTCCAGCTGAGCTTCTTAGAAACAGTGGTTGGTTTGTGGTAAGCTGGCCTTGCATCGATACTTCACCAAATCCAAAGGAAATACATTAATGTCATCTGAAATGACTCTGCCTGCAATCCTTATACCCAAAGACAACCCAATCTCTGGGGTCCCGGCCTCTGAATCCCTTACAGCTGAAGAAAATCGGATGTTGTGCCTGCGATTGATGGAAATATGGGATGCTTGGAATAACAGAAAGGAACCTCCAAGCACTATCCCTAGATTCCCGGAGTTATTCCCTAGATCTGGAGGGGTTACCACTGTCCCTATCAGCCGCCCAAATATTCCTCTAGGGCGACCTACTATGACTGCAAACTACTTCGGAACACCCTCTGAGGCTCACCCCCAAGTTTTCTCATCTGGGATTGCTCCCAACATCTTCACAGCTCCACCATCCTCTGCAACAACCCAACCATCACTACCGAAGCATGCTTTTGACCCCTCGGTCTTCACATTCCAAAATCCCGTCTTTCAGGCTGACCTTCCTCATTATCCTCAATACACATACTCTCAGCCACCATATGAGCTTACGCCAGGGCAGGACAAGACCCCTAAGGCCCTAGAGCAGGATGAGATGGCAAAGAGAATGAGAAGCCTCGAGCAAAGCTTAAAAAACATGAAAGGCTTGAGCGGGCAGAAGAGCGTCTCCTATACAGACCTATGTATGTTCCCACATGTACACTTGCCGTCAGGGTTCAAAATGCCCAAATTTGAAAAGTACGACGGGCACGGTGACCCCATTGCCCACCTGAAGAAGTATTGTAATCAGTTACGGGGTGCCGGTGGCAAAGAAGAATTGTTGATGGCATATTTTGGGGAAAGCTTGATTGGTATCGCTTCAGAGTGGTATATGGATCAGGATGTCTCGCGTTGGCACATATGGGATGATCTGGCCCGAGACTTTTTTCGACTATTTCAATACAACGTAGACATTGCGCCGGATAGGAACTCCTTGGTGAATCTAAAGAAAAATCCCTCAGAAAGTTTCTGCGAGTATGCAATTAAATGGCGTGAAAAGGCGTCAAGGGTGAAGCCTCCAATGGATGAGGTTGAGATGGTCACTGTCTTCCTACAGGCCCAGGAGGCATATTATTTTCAAAATATAATGTCCGCTATGGGTAAGCCTTTCTCAGAGGCAATAAAAATCGGAGAGATGGTAGAGAATGGGCTAAAAACGGGCAGAATCCTGAGCCAATAGGCCATAATAGCAACCTCCCAGGCCATCCAAGGTAGGTCTCGAGGAATGGCTAAGGGCAAAAAGAAAGAAGAAACAGTGATGGTGGCATCGGGAGGAAGAAGGTACCGGGCTCCTAGACCGGTGTTCTCAGAAAGAGCCCCTCAGCACTACTACCCTCACACATATATGACTTATGCTCCTCCACCTTATGCGGTAATGAATGCTCAACCTTTCGGCTGACCACAACCATAAGCTAATCGAAACCCACCTCTATTCCAAAGAAACCAGCCCCTTACCAAAAACAATATAACCCCCGACCACCACAAAATAATTTCCGCCCTCGGGAACCACCTAGGCGACCAAATTTTACCCCGATTGGTGAACCATATAGTTTATTCCCGAAGCTCGTCCAGATGAACCTATTACAGCCCATTCCCCAAAATAGGCCAAACCTGGAATCTCCAGCCTATCAACGGGGTGTTCATTGTGCCTATCATTCAGGAGCTGAAGGGCACAGTACTGACAACTGCTGGACATTGAAGAAAGTTGTCGAGAATTTGATCGAACAAGGGAAAATAGTGTTGAGGGATGAAGAGGCCCCGAATGTCACCAATAACCCTTTGCCCGCCCACAACAACGGGCCGGTAATCGGTATGATATGTGAAGACCGGGAATTTAATGTGCCCGTTTTAATGCAAAATAAGCTTGTCGGTCGTTGTGCGATAGTTGTACCTTTTGTAACTTAATGATAGTATTAGTATCATTATTGTAGATTAAAGTGCAAAGAAGCGATTTTAACTTGTGGAAAGATTGTGATAAGTTATGTTTGATAATGAGGCATAAAGAGAAGTTCGTATTCTTGAACTTATGTACATTATCCTAGACTCATAAGTTACAGCATTCCCCCTTATTGGAACTTTATATTCAATTAAGTATTGTCTTCTTCGAGTCAAGAGAGTAAAGGGTTTATATATATATATACATATTATAATCGATGGGCAGGCCCCTATTGGGCAATCTCTGATCAGTTGGTAAGTTATATACCGAGCCTATTGTGGCCGAGCGCCTATGAATGAGCCCAAAATGGCCAAGATACAGAGCCTATTATGCTCGAGCGCCTATGAGTGACCCTACTACGATAGAGCAGTTACACATTCCGAGCCTTATAAGGCCAGACATCTATTTTACTTACTATATTAAGAGAGTTGATTCAGTATGAGCAAGTACTTATATCTCTAGATCATCTTTGAATCCCTGTAGCTTTCAGTTGTTATATTATCAGTTTAGTTTCAGCTTTCTATTATTCTATTACCGTACATACTCGGTACATCATTTCATACTGATGCCCTATTCCCGGGGACGCTACATTTCATGCATGCAGGTTCAAATAGACAGCCTGGTTAACCTCCTCCATAGGTGATGTCTGTGATCAGCTTGATCGGTAAGCTCCATGTCCTTCGAAGTGGCCGGGTCTAGGGTTTTGAGTACATATTATGTATATATGTATATATATTATACGTAGGTAGAGGCCATGTTCCGGCCACAATACATCCATCAGTAGAGGCTTGTAGACATGTCTTATTAATTAGTACATTATGTTGGACTTGTAGGCCTTGTATATATATTTTGTTGGTTTGTTAGTTGTAGTAGTTATGACGGCCTTGTCGGCCCAGCTTTATATTGTTGTTTAGTCAAAGCTAGTTTTTGTTTAGTTTTGTATTTCATTTCGCAAATTTTTTTGTAATGTGGCCCCATGGCCAAAGTATGACATTATATGTTCAGAGTCCCTCAGTCGCATTGGTACGCTAGGTTAGGTGAGGCACCAGGTGTCGGTTTCGCCTCCTATGTTCGGGCGTGACATAATATATCCACCAATGCCCATATTCAATCAATCAGGCCGAGGCTCTAAAGATCGAACAAAAAGGGGCCTAAGTAGTATGGAGCACAAATCAGCTTCAAAACATGTGTTGCTAAATTGTCTGGCAGTCCAATGCTTCCTTAAGTAGGTGTTGACGTAAAATTAATTTGCATAGACTACTATTTAATTTGGTTGATGCAACTAACAAAATTTTCAATGTGTTGCTCAGTGACTTTGTGAGTCAATTTTGCCATGATAATATATATACTACATTTGAGGTATGGTTTAAAGAGTGTGTAAGTGCATCTTACATACTTTCTCACATGTGAATATACATACTTGGTCACTTCTGAATACACTTGATCACTTGTGATTTATTTAACACTATATGTAGGTCAATAATTCAAACAATGGTGTTAATCATTTTTTGAAATTTGTCCTGCACTGATGGTTACAACTATGTCTAAGTATGTTGTGGATGGTTAAAAATTTCACACCAAGGAATGCACCAAGTACAAAAATAGCAAAAACAGTGGTGTGTGTGTTAAAGGTGGTGAAAGCAACCAGGATGGGAAAAATAATTATTATGGTGTGATCAAATAGATTCTAGAATTATCATATTCAGGTTGGCCAAATAAGAAGATCATACTTTTCCGATGCAAGTGGTTTGACCCAACACCTAGGAGAGGTACAAATGTACACTTTCAATACAACATAATTGAGGTTAATAAAAAGATGGAGTATGATCACTATGATCTTTTTGTAACTGCAAAAAAAAGTTAGACAAGTGTATTATGCTCCATATCCATTGGGGAGGGATAAGGCTAATTAGTTGGTGTAATCAAAATTGAGCATATTGGTAGGGTGGAAGTTGAGAATATGCTAGATGTTGCTTACCAAAATGATACCTCAAGTGTTAGCCAAATGGTGGATAATCAGTTAGAAAATGACTTGGAGTATCCTTAACGCATATTAGAAGAAGTTGGTATGGAGGAAATAACAATCATAGAAAATGAGGACGAAGAATCCCCGAATAAAAATGAAATAAGTGAAGAGGAAGAATTTTCGGACGAGGAAGACGACTAGCATGTTAGTTTTTTCAAGCGCAAATTATATAGATTTATATTATCAACTCTAATATTTTCTTTAATTTATGCAGATGACCGACATGGTTTGAGGTAGGTCTAGGAAGGATAAGAGGCCTATTGATCATGATGATGGTGCTACACCCTCGCTTCCTTCCACTCAACACTTGCATCCCTATGCTGCTAATGGCCGGTTGCAATCTTCTAGGCACACATCTTTTCCACCACATCCATCTACTCATCAAACTACTTACCATTCGCCCCCCATCAGTATTCTTACCATTATACACCATTGGACTATATCCCCCTTTTCCATATGATCCTGCATATGGTTATGTGTCCATCGAGTCAGCAGTCATGGGGACATATGGTGATACACCTGTCATCTGCTCCATTTGCTTCATCACCAGCTGGATCACATCTATCTATATTTCAGCCAGTTGGGTCACAACAGTGGTCTAGATCGCATATATCTAGATTTCAGCTAGTCGGGTCACAACAGTGGTCTGGATCGTAGTAGGGGTCTTGATCGCAACAAGGGTGTGGATCGCAGCCATCTTCATCAGCGGCTCCATCTCCCTCTTCACAGAGTTCGTCTCCTAGCATTTCTAGACTTCACCTTCAGGATAGTAGCGCTGATCCAGATGCACCCCCTTCTCTGCAAGCTTCAGATTCATCGGAGGATGATGATCTAGAGGAAGTGTGGTATGATCGTTATCATAGGATGATCATCAGGCCTGAGGGCATTCAGTAAGATTTATTTATTACTTCTTTATTTTTGCTGAATTATAATATCTACTCTTGTTTATTTTATATAATTGTTATGTTACAGGTTCATACCTAATCATCGGACTACAACGATAATCACTGAAGCTCTTGGCCGGTTTTATATGCACCCTATGCGACTTGGAGTGACTTTCCACTGGAGCTCGTGCATCAAATTTTTAACCAATTTAAGGTTTTAATATAATTCTTATCTATTTAAAAATTATATTAAAAATATTTTCATCTAATGTTATACACTTCATTTGTAGATTATGTGAGCCTGAGAGGACCGGCATAACAGTGAAATTCTTGCAAATTTTGTGTTCAAATGCCATAAGAGATTATCTGATTCCTTCTACTCTGCGCGAAAGAAGAGGAAGAAGCCTTCATGGGTTCTACTGCATTTATGGGAGGATCTACTAAGGCAGTGGACCACTGAGAAATTCGAGAAGAGGGGTGAACAGGGAAAGAAGGCCCGAGCATCTGAGAAGGGTGGCTCCTTGCACTGTATGGGTGCAAGGAGTATGGGGACTACGAGGAGACTACTGGTAATTCCTTAAAATATTTTTATCAAACTATATTTATATATTGTAATTTAGTTAACATGTTTTATTATATTTGTAGGAAAAAAAAATATGGGAGAAGATGACTCATGATGAGTTCTTCATGGAGACTCACATCCGGAAGAAGAAGGCACCGACAGATTCATCTATATGGGTCGAGGACCGAGCGGAGACTGCATATGTAAGTTTCTTAACGACATAACTTGAAATTAATATTTATAATATTATATGATTAATAATTTTCTATCTTCTAAATAAAGGGTCGCTACAAGGCTAATGTGGAGGAGTACACTCAGAGCTTGCCACTGAATGAGCAAGGCGACCGACCACCCATTTTAGACGAAGAAGCGCAAAAGATATGGTTAGATATTATCGGTGGTCCTAAAAAGGGGATAGAATACAGCCTTCCAGAGAGATCATTTTGGCGCTGCAGGGCTGGATTGCAAGGTCTAGGGGCTTCCGCCCAAGTGAGGCAATTGATAGGTCGACTCTCTCGTCTATGGAGAAGAAGATCGCAAAGTTGACAGCAGAGCTTGAAGAGACAAAGACTAGAGAACAAAAGAGAGATAAACAATTAGATACCCTTCAAGTTTAGCTAGAAAAGCGGGACTAACAATTTAATATCCTTCAAGGTCAGCTAGCCAATCTTCTTGCTAGTGGTGCTTTCCCGATTCCCCGATCTCGCGAGCCTTCCCCATATGTTAATCCTTCGAACCATGCCGATGATGAATGCTATAGTATTGGAGATGAAGATGTAGTACGAAAAACTCATTGAATGATGTTTGTACTTTTAACTTGTGAAACGTTTTGTTGTTGGGTATGATGTCTTGTTAATAGAGTTTATTGGAGATGGAGATGGTGATAATGTTTTGTTAATATAGTTATGATAGTTATTATTGTTATTATTGTTGTTGTTATTGGTTGAATGGAAGCAATGTAATGCTGCCATTATAGGTGATTGGTTGTTGGCAGGTGGTGCAACTATAAAATAGTTGTTTGCTGCCAAAAATTACCCAGAAAATCAACCGACTTCAGTTGGAATGTTCATATTATTTCCTAGAAAATCAAATTTACCAACCGACCTTTGTCAGAAAATGTTCATATTATTTTCCAGAAACTTAAATTTACCGACCGACTTTGGTCAAAATTTTTTATTTTAAATATTAAAATAATACCAATCGATTTCGGTCGGAACTAACAATTTTAAATAAAAATAAATAATTATACATTTTAACAATACTGACCGATTTCTGTCGGAATTGAATAATTCTTAAAAAAACAATAATTAAAATTTCGACCGAATTCGGTCGCTAATTCTAAAATAATTAAAATTATTTTTAACAATATCGACCGAATTCGATCGATAAATCAGATAAGATGGTCAAACTGTGTTGACAGTTACCGACCGACTTTGATCGTAAAATAGAGACCGAATGCGGTCACTCCCCGTTTGAGACTATTATTTTACCGACCAATTAAAAATGGTTGGAAATTGATCCGTTTTTATTGGATTTCGACTGAATTCGGTCGGATTTTTCTGAATGTTTTTGGCATTTAGTGTTTGGGTTAACAATTACTCCATACAAAAGTTAAACATGACAAGTTAAAGAGATCGAAAATTAACTACGAGAGAGCAGGGGTTTGCATGGGAATTGTAACATAAAACATGAGAGGGCTAACAATTCCAGCTTTCAATAAATTTCCAAGTGTCGTATCATAGGCATACTTTGGAACTAATTGAAGCTTTCCTAGTACTAAATGCAAATACACATATTTTGAGAAGCCTATTGCTTATTCCAAAGACTTAGGAACAGGGCTTCTCCCAAATTCCAATAGAGAGGACGGAGAAAACCAAGAGAAAACTCGCTCACTGTCACCACTGCAAATCTTCAGAGATCTCTTTTTCACTTTCTGCCGTTACTCTTTCTTTGGGCTAAAGACAACAACTTCAATAGGGCTTCTATTGTACATTGGTTTATCTCGATTTAAGTTATATTTTTTCTGTCTCAAATTACCTATCATGATATCTAAACATAAATATCTTAAATTATCTGTTATTTTAAAAGTTTAAAACAAAATCAATTATTTTTTTTCTATTTTATCTTTAATAGTAATTATTCTTAAAGATTGAGATAACACATAAACAAAGTAAATATTAAATAAAGAAATTATATCTTGAGAAATAAATAAGGATAGAGAAGTTAAAAACTCATCCTAATTAGTGTATTCATAAGAAGCGTGTAAAAGAAAAATACAACAAATAATTTAAAACGGAGGAAGTTTATATTTGTAGTATAAAAAATTTTACATTATTAGGGATCATTTGGTTATTGGGATTGGGATTGGGATTATAAACAGAATTTGAGATTGTATTTATCTCATGTTTGATTATAGACATGGCATGCGTAGGACTTTACATAAGCGGTCCCATAATTTGAAGAAATAGACAAATGAATAGATTACTATAATAACAAGCGGTGTCATTTTCTATATGTATATTCAATATTTTTATTTTTCTTATAAATATTTAGTGAAAAATGTCGTTCAAAAGCTGTCCCGTGATACCTTATGGTATAAGGTGCATATGCCCCCTGATTGTGGGTAGTAACTGTTACCGGTAAAATTTTTATACCAAAATGATGATATTAACTAACCCATATTAGATACGGGATAATAGTCCCAGGATTATAATTTTGAGATTATTTATCCGTAAATAACCCTCTTTGGAATCAAATGACCACCCCATGTAAATATCTTAATATGTGATAGTAAATTAATTAAGTACTATGTCGATTACCAACTTATAATCATAGAGATTATCCTGTAATTTAATGTATAAGTGATCTTATTATGTTAGTAAAGAGAAAGTCACAGACTGAATATAAGAATTTACCGTTTATACAGTGTTAAACTTTTTAATATGTTCAGTAATTGGATCGGGTAACAGATTACTCATCTATTGTTGACTCTGAGTGATATTATTGTACTCTCTTTCAATTTATGCGGCAAAATTTTATCTTTAGTCTGTCACAAAAAAAAAGATAGCTTTATAAATTTAAAAATAACATAGCTCAAACTTTTTATTTTCAGAAGCTTTTATGATTACACAAATATTTATGACTTATTTTAGATTATAAATTTCAAAGTTTTTCTTTTATTTCCTCTCCGAACTAATTCAAAATTTATCATGTAAAGTAAGTGGAACGGAAAGATTATTAAATAGTAATAATTTTAGGATTTAACTGCTGATAGAACGTAAACTCAAATCTCACCATAAAAAAAAAGAGTCAAATTTGACTTGCAAAATTGGCAGATAATATTCAACTAGATGTACAGACGTACATATCTTTCAATATAACGCGCTAAACCAAGATTCGTGTTCTCAATTGAGAGATCGAGGCTGCAGATATCTGATAAATTTCTTCTTCTTCTTCCTTTTTGTTTTTTTTTTTTTTGTGAGAAAGAAAAATCTTTCTGGAAATGCTTAAACGTGAAAAGAAATGACAAAAATCGTACGTAACAAAGTAGGATGCAAGTAATTATGGCTTTTTTGCTTCCGTTGTTTATAAATATTGCTCGGACTCTCAAAAAGTATTCTTGGATGTACGTCGGATCCTTCAAAAATAGTGTATTTTGGCAACAGAGACGTTTCCATCACTTTGATCACCACCATCCATGGACAACATGGTTGCAAGTATGTTTGATCCACCTAAAGCTTTTTCTAATTGAACCCTTCATCTTACCTTCCATAGCATAAGCTTTATATCCAACAACTCTTCTCTTTCTTTGCAATTCAAGATCATTCAAATTCCACCCTTTTATAGATGAAGATGACATCACTTTGCTCTTATTATTATTTCTCTTTTTCACCTTATTCACTTCCTTATCCATAAAAAAATAAGGAACATGAGAAGTACTATTGTAGGCACCTAAAATTTATTGAATTTACATTCAATAAATAATTTGGACTATATTTTAAATATACTAGTTCAAATAAATATTATGGGCTAATATAATTAAAGTAATGATATAAGTCTAATATATGGATTAAATAAATAAGTCTTAATCCATTGGGCTAGCCCATTTAATTGGGCTAAAAGTGATGAGTCCGCTTCATTAAGCCCAAGATGTCATCTTCCTAGAGGCCCAGTTTGGTGCCACGTGTCAAATGACGTGGCACGCCAAGTCAAACGGAAGAGCCAATAGGATCATGCCACATGTCAAAATCACAAGGCATGCCCAGTCACACTAAAAGGCCAATGAAATCGTGCCATATGTGCAAGTGACATGTTTTGGCCAATCAAATGCGGTCATGTCACACTTCAATTTGATTGGTCGGAAAAAGTTTATTCTTATCATGACTCTTCCCTTCCACAACTATAAATAGGGGTCTTCATAAATTAGAAAAGACAACGGAAGTTATAACAAGAAGCAAGAAAGAGCTCGTGGATCAAACACTGCAAATTCCTTCACAAGTTTCAAGCTTCAAGCAATCAAGTTCAAGTTCAAGCAATCAAGTTCAAGTTCAAGAAATCAAGTTCAAGTTCAAGAACGAAGAACAGATCAAGTATTCAAGCTCAAGAACGAGGAACAATTCAAGTATTCAAGATCAAGAACGAAGTCAAATCAAATACAAGGCGTTCAAGATCAAGGCTACTTGTTCGTGTTAAAATTCGAGGCAACAATCAAAGTGTTGGCGACGGATAAATCAAATTCAAATTCAAGATCAAGCTCAAAGGCCCTTGAATTTATATTGTCGAAAAGTAAAATCAGAAGAATCATAGAGATTGTACACTCAAATATTCGAAATAAAATACTACGATTGTTGCAATATTTTCGGTCTTGATTTTATTTTCTCGACGCAAATTTATTGTCTACAAATTCTGGCACGCCCAATGGGACAATCTCTAACTCTCATCTCAACTTTTCAATCACCAAAGTCCAAGAACATTGAAATGGCTTCAAATTAAATCAACTCCGGTTCAACTTCCACCAAGGCTACTAACTCCAGGTTCTATGCTGATGTGGAAAGCATCCTCGATGTTACCTTCGGAAGCTTCGGGCCGGTTACGAGGAGCAAAGCAAGCTCTTTAGGACAACAAGCATCCCAAGTGCCGTCTTTATCAACCCCTGTTTTCGGATCTTCATCCTCAAAAGGAGCAAGATCTGCCACAAACGCATCTGAAGGAGGAAGCGATGTTGCTGAAAAGATCAAGAAAACTCTTGCTCTGCTTGACATCTCCGGATCCAAGCACTCTGCTATGAAGGAAGATGACGATGCTTAAAGTGATGGATCCTCCCCACTTACACCATATAGCGTGAGCCAATCAAAGATCAATCTATGTAAAAATACATGCTACTCTCCGTCGTCCACGACAATCACGCCAGCCATGGTGACAAACACTTCATCTATGGAGGAGCAGTTGGCAAACTTAACAGAGGCAATCGCTGGCATGAGCAAATGCATGCAAAATCAAGAAGCCAAAATTGACAAGCTAACAGACAGGGTGGGAATTCTGATGGAAGAAGAATCCACCCATGCACCTGGCAAGCTCCCAGAGGTTCTAGAGAGCGACTCTCCCCCCAAACAAGCAGCATCCACTAAGGCTATCCCTGTCTCATCTGAAGGGATGATTCCAATCGATCAATTGAAGGAGTTCATTGAAGGAACCATTAAGGACAAATATAAAGTTGTTGCCAAATTCTCCCTTACATATGCAAAGCCATACACTGCAAGGGTCGATATGTTGAAGATGCCTGCTGGCTATCAACCTCCAAAGTTTCAACAGTTTGATGGTAAAGGTAACCCAAAGCAACATGTGGCGCACTTT
>MU721005.1:114710-125365 GCA_026770625.1 Nicotiana glauca
GTTTCTAAAGCAAATCCCATCAAGTTCGTGATGTCAAAACCTGTTCTTAGTGATCGAATAGAAAGGTGGTACCTCCAGTTTCAACAATTTGAAAACGTGTACATCCCACAAAAGGCTATAAAAGGACAAACGTTAGCAGACTTCTTGGCAGATCACCCTATACCTGATGATTGGGAGTTATCTGATGAACTACCTGATGAGGATGCCATGGTCGTTGAAGTTCAGCCTCCATGGAAGATGTAATTTGATGGTGTTGCACATCGTGGAGGAGTTGGTGCTGGCGTAGTATTTGTCACTCCCCAATGTGAAGTCTTGTCCTACTCCTTCACCTTGACACAACTTTGTTCCAACAATGTTACTGAGTATCAAGCATTAATACTGGGCTTGAAATGGCCGTTGATATAAAGCAATTGCAGTTGCAAGTCTTTGGTGACTCCCAATTAGTGGTCAATCAGATTTTGGGTAGTTACGAGGTTAAGAATCCTGAACTACGACCATATCATGATTACGCTAAAAAGTTGATGGGATGGCTCGGTGATGTAACTATTCAGCATGTGCCAAGGAAAGAAAATAAGAAGGCTGTTGTTTTAGCTGCTCTAGCTTCATCATTATCCCTGGCTGACCAAGCGCAAGTTACCGTCTGCCAAAAATGGGTAGTACCACCGCCAAATGAGGTTGAAGATGAAGAAAACGAACTCAAGCATCTTGTTGCTGTTTCTGAAGTTGAGAAAGAAGAATGGCGACAACCCATAATCGACTACTTATGCTATGGGATACTTCCATAAAATCCGAGGAGAAGGACTGAAATCCGTCGTCGTGCACCTCGCTTCCTTTACTACAAAGATACCCTATACAGAAGATCATTCAAGGGAGTACTCTTGCGATGCTTAGGGGAAGATGAAGCACTCCAAGCTTTGAAAGAAGCGCATTATCGGGTATGTGGGTCTCACCAGTCTGGACCAAAGCTGCACTTCCATATAAAAAGTATGGGATATTATTGGCCAACGATGGTAAAGGATTGCTTGGACTACGCTCGAAGAAGCAAGGCTTGTCAATTCCATGCGAATTTTAATCATCAACCTCCTGAAGTGTTGCACCCGACGGTTGCATCCTGGCCATTTGACGCTTGGGGATTGGATGTTGTTGGACCACTATCAAAGTCCTCTGGTGGGCACCTATACATTGGCTGCAACTGACTACTTCTCAAAATGGGCTGAAGCTGTTGCTCTTAAGGAAGTAAAGAAGGAAAATGTTGCAAGTTTCATCTGAGTAAACATTATTTATAGCTTTGGCATTCCTCGTTACATAATAATGGATAATGGAAAGCCATTCGATAATAGGTTGATGAACAAGATTTGCGATCTCTTTGGCTTCAAGCAACGTAACTCTTCGATGTACAATGCTGCCGCAAATGGTCTAGCTGAGGCATTCAATAAGACTCTATGCAACTTGTTAAAGAAAGTCGTCTCCAAATCCAAACGAGTTTGGAATAACCGTATGGAAGAAGCTCTATGGGCATATAGGACGACTCACCGCACGCCAACACAGGCAACTCCTTATTCACTCGTTTATGGAGTCGAAGCCGTCTTGCCACTTGAACATCAAATACCTTCATTACGACTGGCTATTCAAGAAGGGATCACTGATGAAGAAAATGCTCGACTTCGATTAGCAGAGTTGGAAGCTTTTGATGAAAAATGATTGGAAGCTCAACAGAGTATTGAATGTTATCAAGCTCGATTATCTCGCGCCTTCAATAAAAGAGTTCGCCCGAGATCATTTCAAGTAGGAGATCAAGTCCTTGCCGTATGAAGACCCATAATTACTTCCCATAAACTTGTAGGGAAGTTCACTTCAAATGGGATGGGCCATATGTCGTATAGGAAGCTTATTCAAGTGGGGCTTACAAGCTGGTTGATGCAGATGGTATGAGGATCGGCCCTATCAATGGCAAGTTTTTGAAGAAGTATTATCCCTGAAGCTGCAATGCTCCTCGACGAACGAGCCTAAACTACAAATCATGACGCTCCTTGACACACGAGCTTAAACTGCATGTTGCTACACTCCTGGCCCGCAAGAGTATAAACTGTGTACGGTCCACACAAAAAAAAAAGTCCGCTAGGTTGAAAATCTCGAAAGAGGCGGCCTAGGCAAAAGCTAGGATGAAAAAAAAAATCACCCAGTCTGAACTACTCTATGACTTGATCCTCTTCACCGAGGTACGTAGGCAGCTTAGAGTTTCATTCTAAGTTCAGTCGCATAAGTTCAAAAGATACATATTGCCCCAATTGTTGTCCGAGTGAAGTATGGAGGGATGCAAAATCAAGCTGAAATGCCATTATCTTATCGAACTTTGATCTCATTTGATTTAAAAGGGGTAACACTCCATGGTAAATTGATATCTTCAAGGCCGTCGATACTCAAGTTGAAGTCCCCAAGTTGAAATCTTCAAGTTCGTCGGTCTTCAAGTTGAAGTCTCCAAATTCGCCGATCTTCAAGTTGAAATATTTAGGCCCTCCAAATCTCAAAGTTGAAGTCTTGAAGTTTGTTGGTCTTCAAGTTTCAGTCTTCAAATTCGTCGGTCTTAAAGTTGAATTGTTAAGCCCTCCGAATCTTCGAGTTGAAGTCTACAAAGTCCGTAATATCTTCAAAGTTTTCCAAGTGTTCAAGTCGACGCCGTCTTCGAGTTGAAGCTTTATCACTTTCCAATCTTAAGGTGGACATATGAGTCCCTTTGTACCTTAAGCTGGCCTCTTCGCGGGTTTGTCCTTAAAAGGAACTATAACTTTCCAATCTTAAGGTGGACATATAAGTCCCTTTGCACCTTAAGTTGGCATCTTCGCGGGTTTGTCCTTAAAAGGAACTATAACGTTCCAATCTTAAGGTGGACATATAAGTCACTTTACACCTTAAGTTGGCCTCTTTGCGGGTTTGTCCTTAAAATGAACTATAACTTTCCAATCTTAAGGTGGACATATAAGTCCCTTTGCACCTTAAGTTGGCCTCTTCGCGGGTTTGTCCTTAAAAGGAACTATAACTTTCCAATCTTAAGGTGGACATATAAGTCCCTTTGCATCTTAAGTTGGCCTCTTCGCGGGTTTGTCCTTAAAAGGAACTATAACTTTCCAATCTTAAGGTGGACATATGAGTCCCTTTGCACCTTAAGTTGGTCTCTCCGATAGTCGGGCCGTTTTGAGAGTAATCTCTCCGATAGTCAAGCCACGCACTGTGGCTGTTTTGAGAGTAATCTCTCTGATAGTCAAGCCACACACTGTGGCCATTTTGAGAGTAATCTCTTCGTTAGTCAAGCCACGCACTGTGACCGTTTTGAGAGTAATCTCTCCGATAGTCAAGCCACACACTGTGGCCGTTTTGAGAGTAATCTCTTCGATAGTTAAGCCACGCACTGTGGCCGTTTTGAGAGTAATCTCTCCGATAGTCAAGCCGCGCACTGTGGCAGTTTTGAGAGTAATCTCTCCGATAGCCAAGCCGCGCACTGTGGCCGTTTTGAGAGTAATCTCTCCGATAGCCAAGCCGCGCACTGTGCCGTTTTGAGAGTAATCTCTCCGATAGTCAAGCCGCGCACTGTGGCCGTTTTGAGAGTAATCTCTCCAATAGTCAATCCACATTCTGTGGACATATAAGTCTTCCAATCTTAAGGTGGACATATGAGTTCCTTTGCACCTTAAGTTGGCCTCTCCGATAGTCGGGCATGGATGAGTACTCATCCCCTCACACCCCAAGAATGTCTTCTTCATGCATGGATCCCCTCGTTGAGCAAGAACATATCATTCTCGCTTGACCTGCAAAAAAAAGAAAAAAGGACAATAAAGAAGAAAAGCACAAGAAAAGAAGAAGAAATTACCTTCGCGTCAATGCTTTCGAGTCCACGAAACTAGACTCAAATAGCTTGCAAACATGCGAATTGATACTGAACAAAGATGTGCGCATGTGTTTATATAGGTAGTGAAGGGCAGTTGCAAGGGAATTTATTCCGATGTGGGAGCAGTGAATTTCTAATCCAAAAGGATTTGGGACTGCTGGGAGGCGGCTACGAAACCTTGTGTACAAGGAAACATTAGCTGACTAGAATTCTCCTAATTAAGTTGGAGTTGGGCAAGGAGACCGTGATTGACTAGAATTCTCCTCCTAGGATATAGATGTATGGTACTAACGTAGCTATTATCATTTGATAATAATCAACATTAATATTTCAAGGCAATGGCATGACTTGCAAAGTCAAAATGCAGTGTATTGATCTATTCTTGGCAAGGAATAGTGGAACAACAAAGAGACAAAAGAGAGGAAAAACACTACAAATGCATAAGGAGGCATTATGATGTGATATCCACGTGTTCAACAAGAAATAAAGCACTAATATTTTTACAACAATTTTCACTTATAGTGATGGCCATTAGTCTTGAACACGTAATCTGTGTAATCAAACTGCAAATTTGGTGGAATTATGGTTATTATACTTCAAGCCCTGTCTTTAATATTCATAGGGTTATATTTTGACAAAGTCTTGAAGTAGGTGGCATTTGTAGGCATGTAAAATTTATTGAATTTATATTCAATAAATAATTTGGACTATATTTTAAATATACTAGTCCAAATAAATATTATGGGCTAATATAATTAAATTAATGATATAAGTCCAATATATGGATTAAATAAATAAGTCTTAATCCATTGGGCTAGCCAGCTAGCCCATTTAATTGGGGTAAAAGTGATGAGTCCGCTTCATTAAGCCCAAGATGCCATCTTCCTAGAGGCCCAGTTTGGTGCCACGTGTCAAATGACGTGGCACGCCAAGTCAAACGGAAGAGCCAATAGGATCATGCCACATGTCAAAATAACAAGGCATGACCAGTCACACTAAAAGGCCAATGAAATCGCGCCATGTGTGCAAGTGACATGTTCTGGCCAATCAAATGCGGCCATGTCACACTTCAATTTTATTGGTCGGAAAAAGTTTGTTCTTATCATGACTCTTCCCTTCCATAACTATAAATAGGGGTCTTCATAAATTAGAAAAGACAACGGAAGTTATAACAAGAAGCAAGAAAGAGCTCGTGGATCAAACACTGTAAATTCCTCCACAAGTTTCAAGCTTCAAGCAATCAAGTTCATGTTCAAGCAATCAAGTTCAAGTTCAAGAAATCAAGTTCAAGTTCAAGAACGAAGAACATATCAAGTATTCAAGCTCAAGAACAAGGAACAATTCAAGTATTCAAGATCAAGAACGAAGTCAAATCAAATACAAGGCGTTCAAGATCAAGGCTACTTGTTCGTGATAAAATTCGTGGCAACAATCAAAGTGTTCGCGACAAATAAATCAAATTCAAATTCAAGATCAAGCTCAAAGGCCCTTGAATTTATACTACCGAAAAGTAGAATCAGAGGAATCATAGAGATTGTACACTCAAATATTCGAAATAAAATACCACGATTGTTGCAATATTTTCGGTCTTTATTTTATTTTCTCGACGCAAATTTATTGTCTACAACTATAACTCCTTAAATCTTGCATGTTTGTTGGTGTTGTTGCTGCCTTTTGCATTCTTCCTCCCCTTGTTGACACTGATCTAAAATTTTCCATTATTAGGAATGAAAATGAGAGATTAAATTTGTGATGGGGTTTGCATTTTGAGGAAGAGGGAGGGAGGAACAATGCCGGCTCTAGGAGGAAGTGTTACGACCCAAAATCTACTAAGGATCGTGGTGGCACCGGACACCTCTGTCAGGCAAGCCAACTAAGATACTTAATCAAATCCTCGTTATAACAATTTAAAAAAAAAAAATTTTTTTATACAATTTAAACAAGACTCAGAATATTCCTCTGAATAAATAATGAAATATTTAAACAACTTTTAAGATTTCCAAATAATCTAAATACATCCCCAGAACCCGGTGTCACAAGTGCACGAGCAACTATCGATAAGGGAAATAAAATACAACCTCTGTCCGAAATACAGTGGACAGGGAATAAATAATAAAAATGCTGAAGGGAACTATACTAGCTGTGGGTCGTCTCGAACAATGCAGCTTACCTAGTCCCAGAGTCATCCATGCTGCTACGCCCAATAGGCTGCTAGAGGTATATATACCTGTACAACAGAAATGCACAGAAGTGTAGTATGAGTACGTAATCAACGTGTACTCAGTGAATATCCCGCCTAATCTCGAAGGAGTAGAGACGGGATGGACAACTCCGACACTCACTAGAGGTCAATTAACAATATTCTAGAAATACGAAGAAAATTATGGATTTATAAAGTAGTTCAAGTTCGCGAAGCCAGAAAACAGGTAAACACCTTCAACAATTAAGCAAGGGCTTCCAAGGTTTACTTTTTATTATCTTATCAATTTATATCAAGCCACAAAGGGCCAAATCCACATTTACAATTCTCAAGCAACAAATAACATGCGCAAATCACACCGAGGCAACGGCTCGATCCAACAGTAATGTAAACTGTGCACTGCCGAGGGTCGAGCGGCCCGAACCAAGATGCATCTATTTAAATCTGCCGAGGTGTTCGGCCTGTTCCATAAATAAACACATACCCTGCTCGCGAATCATGCATGCGACGCAGGTACACATAAAATACATGCTCAAATAGCCAATTAAAATTTATCAGGGATATTTAACCAATTAAGGCAATTTCTCTGTTTAACAATTCAGGAAATGATGTTTAATCTCTTTTTAAATCCATTTACTAATCAAAGGTGATTTAAACAATTCANACAAGATTAGAAAGGAGACTCACCTCGCTCCGAAGATCCATAATCGGCATTCTACATTCTTGTAACGACCCAAAGGGGGTCATCACCAGATTTCTCTCTCTTTCTGCTCTTTCGAGGCCTTGAAAACCACACTTATAGTTTTCTCGATTTGCGTGCGTAGTCCAGCCGCGTAGCCGGAAAGCTTTTGTCTTGAAATATGTGAATTATGTAAAAAATTTGAAGAATTTTGATATTAATATGATTAAAGTTGACTTTGGTCAATATTTTTGGCAAACAGACCCGGACCCATAATTTGACGGTCTCAGAAGGTCTGTAGGAAAATATGGGACTTGGGTGTATGCCCGGAATCGAATTCCAAGGTCCCAGGCCCGAGAAATGAATTTTTCTGTGAAAATTGTTTTCTGAAATTATTAAGGAAAATGGAAATGAAATTTGATTAAAAGACTGTGGTATCGGGCTCGTATTTTGGTTCCGACGCCCAGTACAAGTCTTACATATGGTTTAAGCGCTTTCTGTAAAATTTGATTTAAAACGGACGTCGTTTGACGTGTTTCGGACTTGAAAATGAAAATTTTGTGTTTTATGAAAAGTTGGAAGAAATCATGTGATTTGAGGCTTCATTCTATGTAAATGATGTTATTTTGGCAATTTGATCGCACGAGTAAGTCCGTAGGATGTTTTTGAGGTTGTGTGCATATTTGGTTTGGAGCCCCGAGGGATCGGGTGAGTTTTGGATAGGTGTCGAGTTGCATTTTGAGCTTTTAAAAATCTGATATTCTTCAGTTCTGCAGAATTCGCATTTGCAAAGCCTGGGTTCGCAAATGCGAAGTCCCAGCTATCGCAAATGCGAAGGATGGTTCGCAAATGCGAAACCAGCCTAGGAAGGCCACGGTTCGCAAATGCGATGCCAGACCTTGCAAATGCGATGGTCCCTTGGGCAGCTTTAGTTCGCAAATGCGAACAATAATGTCGCAATTCCCACATCTGTTCGGGGTTCGCAATTGCGAACCCCAGTTTGCATTTCCCATATCTGCAACCTGCATTTTTCATGCTTAGATGAATTTTCACCTCATTTCTTCATTCCTTCAACTCAAAACACTCCATAGGCGATTTTCCAAGAAAACTTTCTTCCCCAAATCAATTGTAAGTCAATTTTTACTTAATCCCTTCAATCATTTACATCATTTATCATGTTTTCATCTTAAAATCAAGGATTTCCATGGGTGAAAATGGGGATTTTGGGTAGAACCTAGGTTTTCTTAAAATTGGGGATTTGGACCTTAATTTGAGGTCCGATTTCAAAACAAATCATATATATGAACTCGTGGGGGAATGGGTAACCGGGTTTTGGTTCGAACCTCGGGTTTTGACCACGTAGGCCTAGGGGCGTTTTGGAAATTCTTGAGTAAAACTTTGGGAAATTCATTTTCATGCATTCAAATTGATTCAATTAGCATTTGTTGATACATTCAAGTAATTTGTGACTAGATTCGAGCCGTTTGTGGCGAATTCGAGGGGTAAGGCTATACTAGAGGCTTGAGTGGATTTTTGGAGCATTTGAGGTAAGTGTTTGATCTAACTTTGGCTTGAGGGAATAGGATTAGAGTGTTATTGATTGCTAATTGTTAAATGATCAAGTACGCTGTATAGGCATGGTGATGAGTATCTATATACCGGTGTCTAGCATGACCGCAGGTCTTTGTTTGTGCTAATTTTGGTATATTTTGGAACTCTCCCAGGCTAAATTAATGATTTCTATATAATGTGGAGAGTATGAGGATTAATTGTGAATTGTGAATTCTTTGGAGCGTTGGCTCGAACGATAAAAATACTATTGAGTAAGAAATGAAAGAAATGGAAAGAGGTGTGATTAATCCCTTGCCGGGATGGTTTGAGTATATTGATTATCTCCCTTGCCGGGATGTGAAAGTTGTTATTATTTCTCCCTTGCAGGGATTTAGCTGTTTAATAGTTCCCTTGCTGGGACATATTATTATTATTGTTTATTCCCTCGCCCGTTTGGTTGTGATTGCTGTTTGGGTGAGGAAGAGCGATAATACACGAAGGGTCATTCCGTGCCATGTTTTGATTATATTGCACGAAGGGTCATTCCGTGCCATGTTTTGATTATTTATGCACGAAGGGACATTCCGTGCTCTGATTTGACTATAATTGCACGAAGGATTATTCCGTGCCATGAAAAGAGAGTTATGTGAGGAGAAGCATGAAGGGTGATGCCGTGCATTTTATTTGATTGCTTTGGGTGAGGATGAAAGTAAAAGCACGAAGGTTGATGCCGTAAAACTGTTGTTTTCCCTGTTTTGTTAATTATTGTTGTGCCCTGTTCCTCACTTTAGTTGATGATTTTTATATCCGGATTGTACTCCCTCATAGCATGCTTCCCTCCCCTTTTTACTGCTTAGTTTCGGCATTCTTTCCTGTTATTGCATATGCATATATATTGAACTGCACAGGTTAATTTGGTAGTCCTGTCTAGCCTCATCACTACTTCGGCCGGGTTAGGCCAGGCACTTACCTGCACATGGGGTCGGTTGTGCCGATGCTACACTTCTGTTCTTTTTGCACAGATCACGGTATCGGAGCAGCTTTGGACCACAGCAGTAGTATACTGATCGGGAGCTGACTTCAGTCCAGGGACTTACGAGGTAGCCTAGCTGGCGTTCGCAGGCCGAAGTCCCTTTCTATATTTCTGTTTGTTTTCATTGTACCGAGACATACATTATGTATTTTCTATTCGTACTTGTTTGTAGCACTCTTTAGAGGTTCGTGAGATAGCGACTCCAGTTCTTGGGTAGTGAAATATTTAACTTTCGCATTTTTGGTTTCCAGTTATTTATATTATAAAAGACTTCCGCTTTTATTTAAAGGTTTATTATTGTTATTACTGTTGTGTTATTATCCGAAAAGGTTTTAATGCTTGGCTTGCCTAGCTTCGATAGTAGGTGCCATCACGACTCCCGATAGTGGAAAATCCGGGTCGTGACAATTCTTCCGAAGGCTCGAACCAACGCCCCAAAGCTCCAAAACTAGCCAATGGTGATACAAATCCATTAATATAAGCTCAATTATTCATTAGAATCTAATTTATGGAAATTCCCAACTCCGATCGAAAAGTTGACAAAAATGCCCTCGGGTCCACGTGCCCGGAATCCGAAATTTCTCGAAGATAAAATTTACCCATGAACTCACGAACTCAAATATATGATTTTCTCTTAATTCCATACTCAAAATCGTGGCTAAATTCCATGAATATCATTTTCTAGGTCACCAAAACCCCAATTTTTATACTAATTTTCATGTCTAATTCCATGGTATAATCTTGTATTTAACTTGAAAATAAGTAGGAGTAGCTTACCTTAACATTGATGATGAAATCCCTCCTTGAAGCTCTCCAAAAATCGCCCAATGAAGTGAAGAAAATGAGAGAAATGGCCAAACATCCGATTTTAAAACAAAGCTTCTGCCCCAGTTATTTTCGCTTCTGCGGAACTATTACCGCTTCCGCGGTCCCGCTTTTGCGGACAAAACTCCGCTTTTGCGGATGGGGGGCTCCAACCCATTTTCGCTTTTGCGGTCAGCCTACCGCTTCTGCGGTTCCGCATCAGCGGATCAAGGGCTGCTTCTGCGGTCCTGGCTGCCCTCATGCTCAACCGCTTCTGCGGCTTCTTCCTCACTTCTGCGGGGCTGCTTCTGCTGGGCCGCTTTCGCGGTCCCATCTCCGCAGAAGCGGAAATACTATAGCTATTTCCAAAAATCCATTTTCGAACCGTTAATCACCCGGAATCCACCCGAGACCCCCGGGACCCCAACATATCATACCAACCAGTCCCAAAACACATTACGGACTTGCTCGAGGCCTCAAATCACATCAAACAACGCTAAAATCA
>MU721007.1:26679-65794 GCA_026770625.1 Nicotiana glauca
ATTTTTATATTATTGTTTGGGTAAGAATGAGAGTAAAAGCACGAAGGGTGATGCCGTGCATTTTTATATGATTGTTTGGGTGAGAATGAGAGTAAAAGCACGAAGGGTGATGCCGTGCATTTTTATATTATTGTTTGGGTGAGAATGAGAGTAAAAGCACGAAGGTTGATGCCGTTCAACTATTGAATTTCTTATTCTGTGATAATTATTGTTGTGCCCTATTTATTAATTACACTGATAAACTGTATATTCAATTGTACTCCCCACGACATGTTCCCTCCATCTTATTTGTTTAGCTTCAGTATTTCTATTGTTTTTGGTGTATACATGTATATAGAACTGTACAGGTTGATTAGGTAGTCCTGTCTAGCCTCGTCACTACTTCGCCAGGGTTAGGCCAGGCACTTACCAGCACATGGGGTCGGTTGTGCTGATACTACACTCTGTGCATTTTTTTGTGCAAAGATCCAGGAGCAGATTTCGGACAGCGGCAGTAGGATATTTATTCCAGGAGGTATCATCAGCCCGGGGACTCTTCGAGGTAGCCTAGCTGGCATTCGCAGGCCGAAGTCCCTTTCCTTTATTTCAGTTTGTTTTCATTGTTCCGAAACAGACTTATGTATTTTTATTCATTCAGATTGGTTGTAGTATTCTATAGTAGTCCGTGAGCTAGTGACACCAGGTTTTGGGGTAGTGATGTGTTTTTGAAATTCCGCATTCTTATATTATCTTATTAAACTTAAAAGTCTTCCGCATTTATTAATTGTTGACAGTATATTTTATTGGTGATGTTGATAGAGAATGTATAATGTTTGGCTAGTCTAGCTCCATTAGTAGGCTCCATCACGACGCCCAATGGTGGGATAAATTCGGGTCGTGGCACAAGGCAGGTGGTTAGTTTGTGGCATTCGGGCGAGTCATCCATGCACGCCAGGTCAAACAGCAAGACAGCCATGACTAGTAAGGGATCAGAAATAGTTGTTGTCGAATCGGAATTTGAGTTGAAAGAAGAGGCCCAAAGGTTGAAACGCTAGATAACGGAGATGTACCGGGCTTGGATTAGTGGGCACCCTCTACCCTCATTCCCCACCAACTACATCAAAAGTCTTGCTTCATTCCCACTACTATCACAATCACATATTCCCAATGCCGTTGGACTCTCCTCCCAACATGCCCTAGGCTTTACCCCTTGCCGCAATTACCCTACTCCTCCCCATGCCAACATCCTTCTATCTTCTAGTGAAACCTTGTTCAAAGTTCCTGATACCCAATACTATGGTACTAAACCAACATTCAAGACCTCGGATCCATACTGGTGCACTCTTCATCTCGGGCCTCCCATTGAAATTGAAAACCCGCTAAGGTTGTGGAGCAAGATGAAGTATCTAGAAAACGTGTGATGTTTGTAAAAGGATCTTCGAGTGGTGTCGAGGCAAGTTGGAAAAAGCCAAAGTGGGTGGTACTAGGGATGCCAAGCAAGCCTGTAATAGTTGTGAAAGAGTCTCCCATTACCCCTGTTGCTATAAAATCAATGATTCAGTTGCCAACGGTCGAGAAAAAGGATGTCCCGGGGAACTGCAAATGAGCAATAATGACACACAAAGGAAAAGAAGTGGAGGAAGAATTCATTGAGATCGGAGGATCGACTCATTTCGGAGGATGTCTTACCTCCAAAGAACTAAGGAAGGCCAAGCTCTTCAAGTGTAGCCAAATTCCAGTAAGTAAATCAGTGACTGAGGATGAGGTCGAAGAGTTCTTAAGAAAAATGAAAATGCAAGACTATTCCATTGTTGAACAATTAAGGAAAACTCCAGCTAATATTTCTCTGTTATCTTTGTTGACACAATCAGATGAACATCACGGGGCTATAATGAGATTCTGAAAGAGGCACATATTCCTGATAACATCACAGTAAATCAATAGGAAAAGAATGCTAGCAGGATCTTCAAAGCAAATAGGACCACTTTTGCGGACGATGATCTTTATATAGAGGGTACGGAACACAATCGAGCGCCTTGTATCATGATGAAGTGTGAAAATTATTTTGTCACCAGGATGTTGGTTGATAATGGATCGAGTATAAATATTTTCCCTCCGTCCACTTTGTAAAAGTTGAAGATCGACACCGAAAGAATCCACATGAACGGTGTAAATGTTCGAGGTTTTGATGGGAAAGGAAAAGTTTCTGCTGGAGATATAATGCTTGAATTGGTGATAGGGCCAGTTGGTTTCAATTCGGAATTTCAAGTGCTATACGTGGTTGCCCCGTATAATTTATTATTGGGTAGGCCTTGGATACATGCGGCTAAGGCAGTGCCATCGTCGCTACATCAAATGGTGAAATTTGAGTGGGAAAAACAAGAGATAATTGTGCGTAGGGAAGAGGATTTATCCTTTCCTGAAGATTCAACTGTTCCATTTATTAAGGCTAGAGATGATCAAGGACCTTTAGCTTACGAAACTTCCGAAATGATGTCTGTCAAAAAGATTCCTGAAGGAAAATGCATTCCAAGGCCGAGGCTATCACCTTTGTTCTGCATGGTAGCTAATGAGATGTTGAAGTATGGTTTTGTGCTGGGTAAAGGTTTGGGTGCATCTTTGCAAGGTATTGTGTAGTCGGTATCTCTACGTAAAAATTTGGGTACATTTGGGCTGGGTTTCAAGCCTACCAGGGATGATGTGAAGAAGGCTATAAAGTTGGAAAAGAAAGCATGGCCACTATCTCGGCCTATCCGACACCACTTCAGAACTTTTGTCAAGTCAGGGGCAGTAAAGCGTCCGTTGTCAGCAGTTCCAAAACCTGGGTTGTCTTTGATGAGGAGTTGATTTGAGAGGGTCCAAAGTCTATTTGATGAAGTGAACACGGTAGAAATTGGGGAAGGTTCTGGTGACGAAGAAGTGCATTTTGTCAGGCCGAATGTGAAGATCAACAATTGGGAAGCTACTTCTCATCCTACTCGGAGGGAGTTTTGGTTGTGGGATTTGATTTTCTTTTAGTTGTCTGGATTACTCCAGGGTTGTGGTTCAGATTCTATGTTCCGTTCGTTTGGATGTGTTAAAATTTGTTATCTTTCAATTTCAATGAAATGCAATTTCCTTTCTTATTCATTCCTGATAGTTTCATTTTTGTTTTTTCTTTTCTTTCTTGTACAGTTCTTTTTATGTTGGTTTTAATGACATGACATGCATGAGTAGTCTTCGGCCGAGTTTTGAAAGCCAAGTTAATTCTGAGAATCCAAAATGGAGTGTGATGATGAAGCACATATTGATGATGATGAGTGGGTCAAAACCCGATCAGAGCAATTAAGTCTGATTGATGAGAAAAGATTAGGGCAGTATGACATGGCCAGTTGTATCAACGGAGAATGGCAAGAGAATATAATAAGAAGGTGCGTCCATAAAAGTTCGAAGTGGGTCAGCTAGTGTTGAGACATATTCTTCTACATCAGGCTGAGGCCAAAGGCAAGTTCGCCCCAAATTGGCAGGGGCCGTTCATCGTGACGAGAGTGTTGTCCAATGATGCTTTATATTTAACAGATATGGAAGCCAAGTGCGTTGAAATGGCCATCAATTCTGATGCGGTAAAGAGATTTTATGTATGATTTTCTTTTGTTTAATTTCATTTGTTTGTACTCGGCATATTTTGGAGATTGGAATGACGAAGACATTTTGTTCTGCTATCTAAACACTTTATCCTTTGTTACCCCTTCGAGCCTTATTTATTTTCTTTCATACCCCTCTTTTGGAAATCAGTAGCAAAGTTCAGAAATGCAAGCGTAAAGTATAAGTAAATGAAAGGAGAGAAAAGAAAAAATGAAAATGAAAAAAAGAAGAAGAAAAGAAAAAAGAGTAGAAAAAGAAAAGAAAAAGAAAAAAAAGAGAAAAGGAAAGGAAGAAAGAAAAGAAAAGAAGAGAAAGTGGAAGGAAAAGAATGGAAAAATCACAACAACAAAGCAATTACTATGACCTGAACTACGTTCGATCTGATTCCTTTTAAGGATACGTAGGCAGCCTCATGGTTCGGTCCTATCAAAACAAAAATCCAAAAGCCCCCAAGCAAGAAACTAGGACAGAAGTTGCGGTTGTGAATGAGATTTGATTCTGAAAGTTATAATTTTGAACACATCTAAATTGTTTTTGAGCCTTTTGATAACTTTTCTTTCTAACCCTATCCAAAAGCCCATATTACGATCCAAAGAAAGACCTTCTGATCAGTCTTCGAGAAATGCCATGTCGAGCAAGAAGAGGTGATCCATATCAGGGGCAACATTCCGGTCCAGGCAGGAAAGTAACAAAAAATCAGAGAGTCTTGTTGGTGAAACCCCTCACGGGCACCGTAAGTCGACGGGAGCTGAGAGAAATGAAAATAAGAGTCTTATTGGTGAAAACTCTCACGGGCACCTTAAGGAAAAAGTGAGTTGAGAAATGAACAAATGAGAGAGGTCTGTGGGTGAAAGTAGTTCGGGACACCGCATGATGAACAAGGTTAGGGTTTGGGTGAAGAAATCAGGTTATGTAATTCTAAGGCAACAAAGTATGACAATTGAAAGTGGATTGGTTGGATAGATTGGTCCGATTAGTCCAAAATGCATGTCATGATCAATGGTACCAGTTGTTCCACTCAGATAAGTCTCTTTCCCTTTTTCCTTTTTAGCAAGTCGACCGGTTTTGGATTTTCTTTATCCTTAACTCTCATGGTCATTGCATTTCATTTCTTTTGGGGTTTGTTTCTCTAAGATGTTTCAATGTCAGTTTTGTTCAAAGCAAATAAGAAAGGATTTCAAAGCTCACTACCAACATCCAAAATTGCAAAGCACAGTGTGGCCAGAACATACCAAAGATAGCATGATGTAATGTGGGATACAAAGAGTCGCCGGAAGTTTCATCGGTGGAATGATTCGATAATGTCATGGGAGATGCAAAGGTTCAGATAAAGGGGTCAGATATGTAAAACAATAGTTTGGGTATAGAACACTAGGGTCATCAGAGGTCATGAGGTTTGAAAGTCAGTTAGAAAGTCAAGTGGTTCAGGGCCAATTCGAAGAAGCAGGTCAAAGTAGAACACGACAGCGAAGGCATCCTCAGCAAGAATGCCATAAACTAACATCCATTTCAAACTGACAAGATTTTCCTTTGATTGAAACAGGGGCGAAAAATTTCACTTGTTTCGGAGGAACTCCCTGTAGGGGAGGAGCAAGCACCAAACAAGTTTGATCGTAAAAATCTCAGGACCCTCTTGGAAAATGTGGCTTAGTTAAATTTCAATGCAATCATGAATAGCATAGTTTAACATAAGGAATATAATATGGCTTAAAAGTTTGCACGTTCAAGATAGGATTCAATTAGGAGTTTTCAAGACCTCCCTGAATAATTGGACCTAGTTTTAAGATTTCCATTAGATAACAAGATGTAACGTAAATTCTGTTGTAGGGTAGTATAATTCAGTCGTAAAATTGCCATTTTTGTAAGATAAGACTTGATTTTGATTTTCAGAACCTTCCTGGATAATAGGATGTAGTTTTAAGATCTGCTTAGACAACATGACTTAGCAGAAGTAATACCTTTAGAACATATAACTTACGTTTATAATTGTTGTTTAATTAAGAATTGTCAGGACCTCCCTGGATAATAGAACTTAGCTTTCAAATTCTAACTAATAGTTGGTAGAATGATTCAGTTTAATACTCACCTATGTGCCCAGCTGCCAAACTGGGGCAGAAAATTTCCTTTTCTTTGGTCTATTTTTGCTGGAATCAGGTACCCCGCTTGGAGAACAGAGAGAAAAAGTTCAAATTCAGCAGCCAGGAGCCCGTCTGGAGAACAAGGGAATACATTTCAAGTTTAGCAGTCAGGAGCCCGCCTAGAGAGCAGGGAATACATTCAAGTTTAGCAATCAGGAGCCCACCTGGAGAGCAGGGAATACATTTCAAGTCAACAATCAGGAGCACGCCTGGAGAGCAGGGAATACATTTCAAGTCAACAGTCAGGAGCCGGCCTGGAGAGCAGGGAATACATTCAAGAATTGCAGTCAGGAGCCTGCCTGGAGAGGAGGGAATACATTTCAAGTGCACAGTCAGGAGCCCGCCTGGAGAGCACGGAATACATTTCAAGTCAGCAGTCAGGAGCTTACCTGGAGAGCAGGGAATATATTTCAAGTTAGTAGTCAGGAGCCCGCCTAGAGAGCAGTGAATACATTCAAGTTTAGCAGCCAGGAGCCCGCCTGGAGAGCAGGGAATACATTTCAAGTCAGCAGTCAGGAGCCTGTCTGGAAAACAAGGGAATACATTTCAAGTAAGCAGTCAGGAGCTCGCTTGGAGAATAAGGGAATACATTTCAAGTCAGTAGTTAGGAGCCCGCCTAGAGAGCAGGGAATACATTTCAAGTCAGCAGTCAGGAGCCCTCTTGGAGAGCAGGGAATACATTTCAAGTTAGCAGTCAGGAGCCCACCTGGAGAGCAAGGAATACATTTCAAGTCAGCAATCAAGAGCCCGCCTGGAGATCAGGGAATACATTCAATTTTAGCAGTAAGGAGTCCGCCTAGAGAGCAGAGAATACATCTCAAGTTAGCAGTTAGGAGCCCGCCTGGAGAGCAGAGAATACATTTCAAATCAGTAGCCAGGAGCTCGCTTGGAGAACATGGGGATACATTTCAAGTCAGCAGTTAGGAGAATACTTGGAGAGCAGGGAATACATTTCAAGTCAACAGTCAGGAGCCCGCCTGGAGAGAAGGGAATACATTCAAGTTTAGCAGTCAGGATCCCGCCTGGAGAGCGGGGAATACATTTCAAGTCCGCAGTCAGGAGCCCGCTTGGAGAGCAGGGAATACATTTAAAGTTAGCAGTCAGGAACCTGCCCGGAGAGCAGGGAATACATTCAAGTTTAGCAGTCAGGAGCCCGCCTGGAGAGCAGGGAATACATTTCAAGTCAGCAGTTCGGAGACCGCCAGGAGAACAAGGGAATACATTTCAAGTAAGCAGTCATGAGCCCACCTGGAGAATAAGAGAAAACATTTCAAGTCAGCAGTCAGGAGCCCGCCTGGAGAGCAGGGAATATATTTCAAGTCAGCAGTTAGGAGCCCACCTGGAGAGCAGGGAATACATTTCAAGTTAGCAGTCAGGAGCTCGCCTGGAGAGCAAGGGATAGATTTCAAGTCAGCACTCAGAAGCCCGCCTGGAGAGTAGGGAATACATTCAAGTTTAGTAGTCAGGAGTCCGCTTAGAGAGCATGGAATACATCTCAAGTTAGCATTCAGGAGCCCGCCTGGAGAGCAGGGAATATATTTCAAGTCAGCAGTCAGGAGCCCGCTTGGAGAATATGGGGATACATTTCAAGTTAGCAGTTAGAAGCCCGCCTGGAGAACAAGGGAGTACATTTCAAGTTTAGTAGTCAAGAGCGTATCTGGAGAGCAGGGAATACATTTCAAGTTTAGTAGTCAAGAGCCTATCTGGAGAGTAGGGAATACATTTCAAGTCAGCGGTCAGGAGCCCGCCTGTAAAACAAAGGAGCACATTTCAAGTTTAGCAGTCAGGAGCCCGCGTGGAGAGTAGGGAATACATTTCAAGCCGTCAGTCAAGAGCCCGCCTAGAGAACAAGGGAGCACATTTCAAGTTTAGCAGTGAGGAGCTCGCCTGGAGAGCAAGGAGTACAATTCAAGTTCAGCAATCAGGAGCCTGCCTGGAGAGCAGGGAATGAATTCAAGTTTAGCAATCAGGAGCCCGCCTGGAGAGCAGGGAATATATTCAAGTTCAGCAATCAGGAGCCCACCAGGAGAGTATGGGAATACAATTCAAGTTCAGCAGTCAGGAGCCCACCTGGAGAGCACGGGAATACAATTCAAGTTCAGCAGTCAGGAGCCCACCTGGAGAGCACGGGAATACATTTCAAGTTCAGCAGTTAGGATCCCACCTGGAGAGAACAAGAATACAGTTTCAGTTCGGCAGTTAGGCGTCCACCTGGAGAAAGGGAAAGCATCTCAAAATATGGTTCAAGTTCAACAGTCAGGCGTCCACCTAGAGAAAAGGGAAGCATCTCAGAATGTAGTTCAAGTTTTGGCAGTCGGGCATCCACCTGAAGAAAGGGAAAACATCTCAGATTATAATTCAGGTCGACAACAAAGGAATTTCACCAGGAGAATACAAGTCAGCATGACAACAAGAGCTACAAGATCAAGGTTCAGAAGACTTATAGATAGGAATCTTGTAACTCATAGTTGACACGCTTAGCTAATCTTTTCATTTCTTTTGATTTGGATGTAATAACAGGAGCGCGGACCGAAACCTCAGCGGAACGGCACCTCGATTGGCTCTCCACCTCGGCATACTCCATCATCTCACTCACCTCTGAACTACACGTGGCCTGATTGCTTTATAGCCAAGGATATGTAGGCACCTTAGATACCAGGGCTCGGTCACATTCCCCTTTTCTTTTAGTTTTGGTCTCTTTAAATAAGGGTCGGGTCAAAATACTTGTCTAGTCGTTCTTTGTCCAAAAACGCTTCGTGTTTCCAGTCAAAGAGGGGCAGCTGTAGACATATGATTTTTGATCCTCCCATAGATTTTTTATATTTTAGCATGTAAATATTTAATTTAGGGTTAATATATATATTTCAACTTATTTTTGACTCTTTTACTTTATTTTATTACAAGAAAAATAAAAATTACAAAAAATATTTTAGTTTATGTATTCTTCATAAATTGTAAAAAAATACAAAAATAGTACCTTATTTTAATCTTTATATAATTTCGAAAATACAAAAAATAGTTTCATGTTTTGCTTAATTAATTAGTGTTAGTTTTTGCATTGTGTAGTATTTTTATCTTATTTAAAAAAAAAAAAAGAAGAGTCAATTAAGGTGTTGGATCACAATTTTAAGAGTTTTAGAACTCAATTCTAGGCCTAATTCGGATTAGTCTATTATGCCTAGGGACCTTTCTAGACTCTTCTTTGGAACAAAAACAAATAAAAAAGACTCTAAGGACTTAACACAAAAGACCTAGAGATTAATTGGCAAAATACACAAAAATGCACCTAAACCAAGACTCAACCTATAAAGTAATGCTTAAAAAATCCGAAAAGGGAGGACACAAAAAATAGACGCCCGGAAAACAAAAGTTGCACCGCAATACACCCATAGAGCTTTCCACCATTCTGCTCCTTCTTGAACCTAACAGAAGACTCCAATGCCGGAGGAGCTGAGAAACAACAATGAATAACACCTAAAAAATCTGGGAAAAGCAGCCAAAACAAAAGATCCAAAAATAGAAGATCCCAAAAGCCATTTTTGACCATTTTCGGACTTCCCCCACCTCTGGTCGTTATCTTCTTCAACAGGCCACACCCCATCGTTCTTCTTCTTCATCCTCACATCCAACGACCTAGTTCCTTTATCTCCCATTAACACACACACAAGAACACATGCAAAAACAAATAAAATCAGAGACAAAAGGGAAGATTTGAAAGCTATCCTAATTTCCTGTCCTCTACTTAAGTTTTTTTCTAAAATTCAAGTGATATTTAAGATGTAGAAGCGTTCTTCGATTGCTGAATCTGTCGCTACATATTTTCGGGTTCGTCATGGCTGAGATGCGGTCAATGTCGAAGTTGTTTCATTAAGGTTTCCGGTCCAAGCCTTTGGTTGCCAATTTTCTGATGAGGTTCGATGTACACTTTGGATCTATCATTGATATGATTTTGAGAAAATTTCGGTTCTACTATTGAGGTTTGATTCTAAATTATGCTTTTATCTTTTCATGAAGGAACTTTCTATTTTCTTTACTGCAGTACTCTAGTCTGTTAAGTGGATGATTCTCACTCTTAGTTTTATATTTTGTTTGGCTCAAAAGTTAACAATATACTTTGTAAGCTAGAAAACAATCAAAAACATGAAAGGGTAAATCGTAATCAAATATAATAGACCTAGAGATATAAAAATGATGTCACTACTACAAATAAGAACTTTAGCGGCAATATAAAATGGCTTTAGCGGCTATAATAATAGCCACTATATTTCTTACCGGGCATTAGCCTTTTGCCGCTGAAATCGGGGTTGGCAAAGCCTTTAGCGGCTATTCTCGCAAAAGCTAGTAAATGGTACATTTTATTACCGCTAAAAATTATTATCTTTAATGGCAATTATTTGCGGCAATTATAATGGCTACTAAATCCAATTCAAAACGGCTACTTATACTTCTTTAGTGTCCATTATTATAGCCACTACATTCAAAATAATTGCCGCTAAAGTAATTATTTGTGAAAATTATAATGGCTACTAAATCCAATCCAATCGGCTAATTAAACTTCTTTAGAATCTATTTTTTATAGCCGCTAAATTAAAAATAATTGCCACTAAAAGTTCGCAAATTTAATGGCAATTATTTTGTGGCAATTAAAATGGCCATAGTATCCCTTCTGAAAACAACTTAGTTTGCACTTTTAGCTTCCATTCTAATGTCTAATATGCTTAACTAAATTTTCGCTAAAAATCAATATCTTTAACAACATTTTGTTTTACATCAATTTTAAATAGTTTAGCCACAGTTAATGACAGCTACTACATTCGTACATAATATGACTCAAAATATAAAATAGATTAATATTAATTCAAAAAAAACATAATATATCTTATTAATCTTAACAAACAAAAGGAAGCACTAATCAAAAACATTAATATCACATTAACTTAAAACATAAAAATATATTGTTTAGACAAAATAGCTAATGTCATTATATAACTAATCCAAATGATGGTCTTCAAATGATTTCTGCAACTTTTCGTCATTTTAAAATCTTTCACTCGCTAAATTATCCAACATCAGACGGTAGGACCTGAAATTATAAAATAATTGTGTCAAAAGAATATCAAAAGAACAAAAATATTCCAATAATCTATATGTCAAGTTACTACTCACTATGTCAAGGAATAACTGCAAATTATATTACTTGCTGTAAATAACTGGAAAAGTAATTGTCTCGTATTACTACTCACTCTGTCAAGGAAAAAAAACTGGTGAATACTTCCAAAAAAAGAAGACTAAGAAAACATAGTTCAGGAAAACCACAAAGCATATTATATTATATTTAAGTCTGATGCCAAGCAAATTGTTCTATGTTACAATTCAATTTGTCAACGCGGAGTTTAGAAGCCCAACAAAGATCCTTATCACATTGTTCCATGCCAAGTAGTAATAGACAGTTACTACTGAGTCAAAAAAAGAGTTTCAAGTAGTAGTAGTACAAGACAAAAAAAAGGTAATAGGGTCCATCTCCATGTGCACAAATGCCAATAATCGCCTTTTAATTTCTCAAATTCTAATGTCAAACATACTGTTAGTTCAACTGCATAGGCAGCCCAACCCCAGACAGGGTTTTCTGATGTTGCAGAAAACACATACTTAAAATAAAGTTATCTCAAACCACATAAACTTGAGTTAGTGTGTGAACTCAAACAACAACATTCTGCTATTAGATTATAGGAAAAACAGAAACAATGACAAGTATCAAAGAATTTATCTCTCGGCTTTCAATTTAGAATAAGCTGCTATAGAATACTGTTTTACTTACTGAAGAAAGATAGGTTATAGTAGTACAATAAAATATTAATTTACATAGTGAAAGAACACAGTGTAGTTATTTTTGTAAAGTATTAGTTTCTTGTTTGTTTTTGGAAGCTATTAAGGACCTCTTCATGTTCTCCTTATTAATTGCATATAAAAGATGAAAAATTTAAAGAAGGGCTAAATTGATAAAAGATCTCTGTAGAACTCGTAAATGCTAAATTCAATCTAGACAAGGTCAGCAAATTTAGTCACTAATGACTTGACATATTATTAGCATAATGTATTTACCTGATACCATCTCATTAATCTGTCTAAGATATTCAAGTCCCCATGCTCACTTTTCGGATTTACATATGTGAGTAAGAATTCCTTGAACTTCTTTGCAATGAAAATCCAAACTCTCCTTCATCATTTTCATCATCCAACATGGAAAATGCAAAAAAAGTAACAGATATATTGAGGAAATTCTATTATTATTAGCCTAAGTAGAAAGGTTAAAACTACAAAAGCACAAACCTCATAGGCATCATTATCAGTTTAATCAGTCATTGGCACATCCTGGCTAGAATTTACTCGTTGTGATGCTCCTGGTGAACTCGGCATTGCATCAGTATTATCAAAGTTTCTTTGTGATTTGGTGGGCCTGAAATCAGCTCTAGCCCTTTTCGATGGCCTATAGTTGTCATCATCAGTATCTATAGACAAATACATGGACGTTAGCTGTTGTGCTTTCAATCTGCTCTAAATTCAAACACATTAATATACGGCAGTAATCCCATATAATTGAAATTCTAAACAAGTTAAAACTCACATAGATTATCTCCTACCAGAAGCTGGTCTAACCTTAACGATCAGGAGTTCGTGAAAATCAACCACTGTTTCATAGCAGAGACACAAAAATAATTCGAGGGGCTATGGCATAACACCTATTTCAAAATTTGAAAATAGTATTTGGCCCTTTCTTTTAAAACCCCTTAATTTTGTTCACCAAAACATTCATCAGATATTAAAGGCTAGGTTACAGCTGCCCCACAATTGTTGTAGTGGGCCAGTATGAACTAACTATTATGTAACTATACCTTGTACCCCTATTATCTATAAATATATAGATTACATGAGAAGAAAGAGGACCCTTAATCATAAAATAAGAATCTAAACACACCACAAAGGTTCAATCTGGAGCCTCAGAAATAGAACAATATAGACTACACGGGAGACAATGAGCTGATTCACTTTTGTTACTCATACATTCATCAATAACTTCTAAACAGAGTCTCAATGCTTTGCTTATCATTAATTCACCTTTTTTCTTTAATGAAAACGACTTTGGAGAATTTCAAAGGCCACGCTGCCAGATAATATTTAGCAATAACCAAGGACAGAAATGCATCTGTTTCAGAATCCTTTGTGTATCAGTGGCATGGATTTGGTTTCATGCAAAAAATTCATCAATTTACAACTGGAGGTCACACGAATTTTGGAGCAAACAGTGCAAGGCCAACTATGCGCAAAAGTGTAGGACAGAGAACTAAAAATCAATCTAAATAGAAAAACTCAAATAGCACATAGCTAATATATTTAAAATTGTCTGCTACTTTCTTTCCTTGTTTACAAGAAAGGAAGCTCCTAGGCAGGCTATAATCGAAATGTTCAACACATGCTAGTATGCCTTGTACTTCTAAAAATTTTCACAACCAATGCGACGTTAACAACAGTGAGGGAAATATAAAAGCAAGAAGCATACAAGCTAAGCCTAAATAAAATAATAAAATAATAAAAAATAAAGGAGGAAAACTCAAATAATAGCGACGAAAGGACAAAGATGAGTAGTACCATGAGAAGATTGAGCATTTTCAGCAACACTAAGCATCCTTGATGTTTGTGGTACTCGTTCATGTCCACCATTGGCATCAGGGATCTAATAAATATTAACATGTTAGATAATAATACTTTTATATGATTAGAATTTTATTAAAAATGTCTAAAGCTTATGAAACGGAGTGACCTGTTCACATGAGGTATCATTGCTACTTTGAGGCATAGATGCATCAGGAGCATATTTGCGCATGAATTGTCTTATTTGGAGTAATTCTGATTGCATCATATCCTAAATTTTGTTTCATCATATTCATTTTTTCATTTTATTTCTTCTTTAACTCGATTGTCTTCTGTTCTAACCTTAGTATAACCTCATTAGAAGAAATTTCTAGCCCAATGAATAGACACTGTGATATGAAACCAGACATCAGAACAAAAATGGTCAAGGAATGAGTCTAACAGCTTGCTGAAAAACAATAGTGTTAAGAAAACATAAACTGCACTACTTCCAAATACTATTTCAAGTTTCAAATAGTAACAATCTAAATATTAATAGGATATACTAATTAGAACTTAGAAGTACAGTCTGAGGGAAGAAGATAAGAGCTTTAGTGGAAATACCTAATACGTATAAACACAGACGTAAATATAAACTCAATATCAGCTGAAAACATGTCATTTGTATGTATCTGAAGTTGTATTAGTTGATGCTGAAAAAGGATAATAATAAATCTTTCTACAAGTAATTACCATGATAAGAGACAAAAGGTTTCTTAGATTGCCTCTATTAGCAAGAAAAACGAACAAAGGATAAATAAAACTTTTCAAAGAAACAATGTCTTGGGAAAATGCTACGGGTGCAATCTGTTGTGAATGTGACTGATGAAAGAAATAGGCAATTGTCTGTTGTGTCTGATAGACCGAGAACTGGGCATTTGTTACATTCTTTAACTAATTCTGCTATTGCTGGGCAATTGTTGGTTGGATCTGATACACAGGCAAAAATGAATATACCTACTGCTAGTGCTTTAGAGGTTTTAGATTCAAGTTGGTAATGATAAAGTCAAGCTTCATGATCAACCAACTGTTGAAAATACAGGATTTAAATCCTCTATTGTATGTGTTAGGATTTTGGATTGTGCAGCTACTACAACTTCTAAAGCAGAAAATATAGAGGCTAAACTTCTTCCAGTTTCAGCTGGAGTTGAGCAAGCTCCTATTGCGATTGGAAAACCTGATGCAACAGTAAATGGGACTTTGGATAGAGCTACACAGCCGTTACACTTATCAAGAAAATTTAGAACTGGTTTTCCAACAGTAAAGGGCAGTCTAACTTTCACAATGTCATAGCTGGAAAATCTAACATGAAGGATAGGCAACCTGGGCACATTCAACAACATGTTTTTGCTAATGTAAAACCCAATGCTGCGACTGATGGAACAGTGAATACAACTACTGGTAGGGCTGTTGCAAATGATGTTGAATCGAGGTTTCAAGGACATAAGGTGATGGTAAAATTCACAACTCAAATGAGAAAGATTGGACAATGGTGCGTAGCAATAAAGGTAGTCCAAATAAAAACAAGGTGCAACAAGTTGAGCAAAATTCCACAAAATTTTCAAATCCTTTCAATGCTCTAGCCAACGAGAATGAATTTCATGAGAAGATTGATAACACAACAACCTTAAATGATCATTCTTTTAACCAACAAATTGTACTAATTGCAAGCAGTAACAAGGGAGGCCGAACCAGCAATAATTTGGCTAATTTTTTCGGAGATCGACAAAATTCTATAAATATCAGTGCGGCAGAAGTGTCAAAGGGCGAGCTTGTACCCAGTGCCAACAGTCATATGATTTTTTTTTCCAATCCACAAGTGGAGAAAATTATCAAGGAATCACAGATTGAAATGATGATGTATGCCAATCCTATATTCAAGCAACCATTGGTAACCTTGAATACATCAGCGTATGACATTCCTTCTCAATCGTGCGAGTCATTTGGTGAATATGGGGGTGAATCTGGGCAACCCATACTGTCCACTAGCAATAACAAAGAAATAATACACGCAAATGTGAGGGACATGGTCAGTAAAGCAAAGCTTTAGAAAGAACAATGTGAGGAGGAGGAGGATGAAGAGAACTATGCTGGGAATTCGAGTGAGGATGATGATTAAGAGAGCAAAGAGGAAGGTGTGCTTTCAGTTGGCTCACCACCATTGCAAAAAATTGGAAGCTCTCCGATATCAAGTTCCAGCAGCACACTTAATGCAAAAGCTCTAGTTTTTGTGCCTAAATCTGGGCAGCAACATTTGGGAACAAGCTCAACAGGTGTAGGTTGGATAAAAAAAATGCAGTACACAATAGGCCTGGGCAGCAGCAGACTATTCGAAGCGCACCAACTGCCACTCTAATGGAGAATCAAATTGCAGCAACACCTTCAACTGTTGGATAGCAGTAGCACATTGCAAACTCTCCACATGTTTTAAAATCAAATGCTGAACAACAGCAGCAAAGTGCAAGCAATTCAACTGTTGTACTAGTGAATTCAAACGATGCAAAGAAGTAGCAGAACCTAAAGGCACAACTGATCACTTTGGAGGATTGAAGACTACTTGATGCGATTGTAAGTTCAAAACCTGTTAACTCGCAAAACCTTTCAGCTCTAAGCATTGATCGTGTGGTTAAGGGCAGAAAAAGGATACAAGTCATTGAACAACAACACAAAAATGCAACACTAGTAAATATACAAGACAGAAATGTCTTGATGACACAGGATCTTGATCCAGATTATCCATAGCCTGTGAATGTGGGAAGGGATATTTTTGAATACGGAGATGAAGATGCAATTTTGCAAGAATGTGCTGCATAGGCAGCAAAACAAGGTTATTTATCACCAATGCACGGTGGACAGAGCAAGAAGAATCATACAAAGAAAAAGAGCTGGGATGGAAAGGTGAGTGAGGATGTAATTGTTAGACAACTTCCAATGAGAGCCGCAAAACAAAAGCAGGCTGCCACAACCACATCAACGAGATCTAATCGTTCAAAGAAGAAACCATGAATTTTGAACAATTGTGATGAACAAGACCAAGAAATACAAATTGAAGAAGTCATGAGGTTGGATAAGAAGGGATAAGATTTTAATTAATACTTTATTCTACTTTATCACTTTATTAGTGTAATCATCTGTAATAGCATTACAAAGTATGTTATATACTCTGTGATGATCATAGAATATTTGGTACTCTCTACTTCTTATTTTTTACATGCTTGCTAGTAGGCAAGGCTATTTTATGCCTCAGTAGGATTAGTAAGGTAAGGTTTAGCCCGGTTTGTGTTGCCTTGGTCCTATGCCTTTGGAAAATATCCACACATCTATGAGATTATATGCCCTCGTGACACTTTGCCAACAGATACACCATGAATTCTCTACATGAGGTTTCCATCATAAGGCAATGTGAGGCGCAGAGGAGCGATTATATTGCAAGGCATATGGGTAACAATACCGGTGCTATTGTCCCCCTTATTTGTACTTCTCCTAATTGTTGTATTTTTCTTTTCTTTTATTAATAAAAAACTAGCCCTAGGCGCTTGTGTGACGAACCGGCCCGTCATCACATGAGTTACCGCCCCATTTTCCCCACATTATATTTCTCTATGCTTCATTATCGGCATTTGAGGTGATAGAGTGGAATTGGATTGGTTTAAGATGGAAATGAGACATTTAGTCTCTTCAAGGAAATCTTGTTTTGGAAAAGTCTATCGGAAGTTGACTATTTAGTTAGAGGGCTCGGATATGAATTCTGGTGATTCGGTTAGCTTCGGGGGATGATTTGTGACTGTGAAGGGCGATCGGAATTGGTTTTGGAGGTCCGGTGTAGAATTAGGCTGGAATTGGTGAAGTTAGTATTTTTGCAAATTCTGGTTGGTAGGTGAGATTTTGATACGGGGATCAGAATGGAATTCTGAGAGTTTTAGTAGTTCCGTTAGGTGATTTTGGATGTGCGTGCAAAATTTTAGGTCATTCGGAGGTGTTTTGGTTGGGTTTTTGATCGAATGCGTGTTTCAGAAGTTTTAAAGAAACTTAGGTTTCAATCCGATGTGAATTGATGATTTTAGTGTTGTTCGATGTGTTTTGATGGTTGGAACAAGTTTGAATGATGTTTTGGAATTTGTTGGTGCCTTTGATTGAGGTCCCTGGGGAACTCGGGGTGATTTCAGGTGGCTAACGGAAGGAATTTGAAGTTGGAAATTTCTTTTTGCAGGTTTGGTTGCAACAGGTGTTTCCGCATCTGCAGAAAGGAGACCGCAGATGCGGTTGCACAGAAGCGGAGATGTCATCACAGGTGCGAAAGAGGGTGAGGTTGAGCAATTCCACAAAAGCGGAAATATTTTTCGCCTATGCGAGTCCTCAGAAGCGGACAACAAGTCGCAGGAGCAGTTTGGGCATCGAGGTGAGGCTTCGCATAAGCGAAGAATTTTGTCGCAGAAGCGACCATTGGGATTTAATGAGATTCAACTTAAGAGGACAAGGAGCGCAGAAGCGGTCATGCGGAAGCGATGTGGGGACCGCAGAAGCGGAAACCCCTAGAAGGCCAGTAGGTTAAATATTATTTTTCATCCGCGAGGGTTATGTTATTTCCACCATTTTTGAGCGAGCTTGAGAACTTTTGACAGGGATATTAGGGATTTTTGAATGGGAATCAATTGGAGGTAATTCCTACGGCCTAGAAACATCATTTTATTGAAGAATCAACCTTTAATTCTTTGAAAAATTGGGTAAAAATTGGAAGAACTAGTGTTTGGTTTTTAAAATGAAAATTTGGGATTTGAGGGGGCATTGGGCTCCGATTTTGATAAATTTGATATTTATGGACTCGTGGAGAGACGAGGAGTCCGGTGATGTGAATTTCATAATTTTTTGAGAAGTGGGCCTGGGGCTCGGGTTTTGCCAACTTCGTGATTTTTGATATTTTTCGAGTCTTTTCGATTGGTTATGATTCATTAGCCCATTGTGAAGTATTCCTTGCGGTTTTGATTAGATTCGACACACGAGGAGGTCGATTCGAGGGGAAAAGGCTTAGCGAGCTAGACTTTTAGCCGGCTAGAGGTGAGTAATGACTTTAAATGATGTCCTGAGGGCTTGAGGCCCCGAATTTGCACAACTTGGTGCGGTGTTGAGATGAGACACGTGTTCAATGACGAGCGTGGAGTCATTTACTATTGGGGACTGTGACTTGGTCCAGTCCGGATGATGTTTTACTGCGTACTAGCTATGATTTGTTGTTTTTCACTATGATTTGGGCTTGTTGCCATATTTGGGCTTATTGCCGACTGTTTGAACTCTTTATGAACTATCATCATTGTTTTCCCTCACTATTTAAAATATTATTTGAACTCAGTCCATGTGATTTACACTGTTTCCTGAACTCAGCTAGATTTTACTCAAACTTGGAGTTTTAACTGATATTTGAACTATTGTTTGAGCTGAGTATAATTGTTTTACTGATGCCCGAGGGGATTTTGACTATCTTGGTCTGATACAGGCCTAGGGCCATATGTGAGGGCATGATGAGTGATGTGAGGAGGATTTCAGGCCTCGAGTGATTGGTGAGGAGGCTTTCAGGCCTCGATTGATTGGTAAGGAGGCTTTCAGGCCTCGAGTGTTATGTGAGGAGGCTTTCAGGCCTCGAGTGTATTATGAGCAGGCTTTCAGGCCTCACATTGATATTGTTCAAGCTTTCAGGCCTTATTGATAGCGCTTGGGCTGAAGGAGCCCATCCGGAGTCTGCATACCCACAGTGAGCGCGGGTACCCATGTGATTGAGAGTGAGCCCGAGGGGCTGATGTTGTACTATATGATTGATGCTGAGCCCGCGGGGCAGGCACTGAGCTGAGAGTTTGATATTGCGCCCGAGTGGCAGGTTTCTGAGCATTTCTTATTGATTGAGAATAATTGTTTTAACCATTTTCAAAGAGAATTTCTTACTATATTTAACTAGTTTTATAGTTTATCTAATTTTTACTGCTCTGGATAGCATTACTTGTGCCTTTATGGGATTCTATGTTCTCAGTCGTTATTTATTTTTATTAGTCACTGGGTTGGAGTACTCACATTACTCCCTACACCATGTGTGCAGATACAGGCATAGCTGAGTTCGTTCCTGAGCGCTGATTTTCCTTCCAGACCAGGCGGACCCAGAGAGACGAGGTAGCTGTCGACGTCCACAGCCCCGTTTCTTCCTTATCATCTGTATTTCATTTATCTTTGGACTATGTTCTTAAATACAGACTTGTAGTATTTTATTTAAACTCTGTAGTAGCTCATGACTTGTGACACCCCGATTGCGGGCTGGATTTGGGATGGTATCTTTATTATTACTGTTATTCCGCATTTATGGTTATATTATCCATGCTTTAGACTTGTTCATGTTATTGATTGTTAAAGAGAAGGTGTAAATACTATGTTGGCAGGCCTTATCTTCACGAGAGGCTCCATCACGACCAAGTGGGAATTGGGTCTTGACAAGTTGGCATCAGAGCCTAGGTTACTAGGTCTCACGATTCTTGAGAAGGTTTAGTAGAGTCTGGCGGATCTGTTCGGAGACGTCTGTAATTATCCTTGAGAGGCTGCAGAACCCTTGGGAAAAACTTCACATTCTTGAAATTCTTTAATTGCGACATTGTTGATCCGAGAACTAAACTTTTGTGTTCTATTCTCTCGCATATGGCGAGGACCCGCACTATGGGACGGGGCGGACGACCACCGACACCACTTATAGAAAGCACTAGAGGTCGTAGACGCAGTTGTGGTCGTGGTAGGGGCAGAGCCGCGAGGGCAGCACCTGTTGCTCCACCAGTTGCCCCGACTCAGGATCAAGCTCTTGCTAAAGACATTCCAGCAGCACCTGTTCAGGCACCGGCAGTGTCCATTGTGATTCCAGGTCTCCAGGAGACCTTGGCACAGATACTATCAGTTTGTTCTGGCCTAGCCCAGGTGGTTTCAACCACTACTGCAGCAGCCATTTCTCAGGTGGGGGGAGGCAGTCAGACCCCTGCCGCTCGCACACCTAAGCAGGTGGTGCAGGGCTTACAGACATCGGGAGTAGCTCCAGCTCAGTCGGTTGTACCAATTCAGGATTTTGTGGTTCCACTGATGCCAGATATGAGCAGCGTCGTCTCGAGAGGTTCAGTAGGCTCCAGCCTCCAGTTTTCAGTGGTGCTCAGGGCGAGGATGCCTAGGAATTTCTCGACAAGTGTCAGCATATGCTTCAGACGGCAGGGATTTTGGAGTCCAGTGGAGTAGTATTCACCGTATTTCAGTTCACTAGGGTTGCCTTCACATGGTGGGAGGCATATGAGCGGCGTAGGCCAGCAGGTGTAGCGCCTTTGTCATGGCAGGAGTTCTCCACTATCCTTTTGGAGAAGTGGGTACCATAGTCTCAGAGAGAGGAGCTGCGTAGGTAGTTCGAGTGGCTTCGACAGGGGGACATGACTGTGACCCAGTATGAGGCGAGATTTTCTGAGTTAGCCCGTCATGCCTCATGGATAGTTTCGACCGATAGAGAGAGGATCAAGAGGTTTGCAGTTGGACTTAACTATCACCTTCATGTTCTGATGACTCGAGAGATAGTTCTGGGTATTTCCTTTGAGGAAGCAGTTGATATTGCTCGTGACATTGAGATGGCTCACCGTCAGGACAGAGAGGAGAGGGAGGCCAAGAGGCCTCAAGGTTCTGGTAGCTTCAGTAGTGCTCCGTCTAGGGGTCAGTTCCAGCAGGCAACGATCGTTCATTCAGGCCTCTTCCGTCAGCCCGCTCTGAGTATTGTGGGTCATCTTCCGGTCGAGGTCATCAGGGTTATCGGCAGAGTCAGCCATCTCTTAGCACTCTTCCGGCACAGGGTTCATCGTGAGCTCCATCTGTTTAGGGTTCCTCCAGACCGAGTGTGTCAGCCAGTCACTCTGGTGCGCGGGGTTCCCTTCAGTCCCATTCTCCAACACCCGAGAGCTATTTTGAGTTCGGGGAGTTTGGGCACACGTGGAGGCAGTGTCCTAGGCTTTGTGGTAGTCAGTCTCAGTAGAGGGGTCAGCCCTCATCTTCTGGACCATCTTCTTCAGCACCTACCCCGCCAGCTAGGGGTGAGGGTCAGGCAGCTAGGGGTCGGCCCAGAGGGGAAGACCGATCGGGTAGTGGTCAAGCTCGATTCTATGCTCTTCAGGGCCGGTCAGATTCTATTGCTTCGGATTCCGTTATCACAGGTATTATTTCAGTCTGCCACAGGGATGCCTCGGTTTTATTTGATCTCGGTTCCACCTATTCCTACGTGTCTTCTTATTTTGCTCATCATTTAGGTACGACCCGGGGGTGTCTTGCATTACCTGCTCATGTATCCACCCCGGTGGGCGATACTATTGTGGTAGACCATGTGTATCGGTCGTGTTTAGTGACTATTGGGGGTCTGGAGACCTGAGTTGACTTGTTGCTGTTGAGCATGGTTGACTTTGATGTTATTCTGGGCATGGATTGGCTATCTCCGTGCCATGCTATTTTATACTGTCATGCCAAGACAGTCACATTGGCTATATCGGGTGTTCCAAGGATTGAGTGGCGTAGTATGACTGACTATGTTCCCAATAGGGTGATTTCCTTCCTAAAGGCCCAGCGGATGGTTGGGAAAGGTTACCTATCGTATTTGGCTTTTGTGAGAGATGTTGGAGCTGAGACTCCTAGTCTTAATTTTGTTCCCGTTGTGAGGGACTTCCCTGATGTATTCCCAGTCGACCTGTCGGGCATGCCACAAGACAGGGACATTGATTTCGGTATTGATTTGGTGCCGGGCACTCAGCCTATCTCTATTCGTCCCTATCCTATGTCACCAGCAGAGTTAAATGAGTTGAAGGAGCAACTTTAGGAACTCCTAGATAAGGGGTTTATTCGTCTTAGTATGTCACCGTGGGGTGCACCGGTCCTATTTGTGAAGAAGAAGGATGGCACAATGAGAATGTGCATTGACTACTGGCAACTGAACAAAGTGATAGTGAAGAACAAGTATCCACTACCGCGTATTGATAATTTGTTTGACCAGCTCCACGGGCAACGATATTCTCTAAGATTGATCTCCGTTCAGGCTACCATCAGCTGAAGATCAGTGATTCGGATATTGTGAAAACTGCCTTCATGACTAGATATGGGCATTATGAGTTTCTAGTTATGTCTTTTGGGCTGACTAATGCCCCAGTCGCGTTCATGCATTTGATGAACAACGTGTTTCGACCGTATTTGGATTCCTTTGCGATTGTGTTTATTGATGACATCCTTGTGTACTCTCGTAGCCAGGAGGGGCATGCTCAGCATTTGAGAGTGGTATTGCAGAGGCTGAGGGAGGAGAAGCTTTATGCAAAGTTCTCCAAGTGTGAGTTCTGGCTTGAGTCTGTGGCTTTTCTGGGACACGTGGTGTCCAGTAACGGTATACAGGTGGATCCGAAGAAGATAGAGGCAGTGTAGAGCTGGCCTAGACGGACCTCAGCCATTGAGATCTGTAGTTTCCTTGGGTTGGCAGGGTATTATCGCCGGTTTGTTCTGGGATTTTCTTCTATTGCATCACCCTTGAATAAGTTGACTTAGAAGGGTGCTCCATTTGTGTGGTCCGAGGAGTGTGAGGAGAGCTTTCAGAAGCTCAAGACAGCATTGACCACGGCTCCAGTTCTGATATTGCCATCAGCTTCAGGTTCCTACACCGTGTATTATGATGCCTTGAGAGTTGGCATCGGGTGTGTGCTGATGCAGGAGGGTAGGGTTATTGCATATGCTTCTCGTCAGTTGAATTCCCATGAGAATAACTACCCTGTGCACGATTTGGAGTTAGCAGCTATAGTTCATGCTCTGAAGATTTGGAGGCACTACTTGTATGGTGTTTCCTGTGAGGTGTATACTGATCATCGTAGCCTTCAGCATCATTTCAAAAAGAAAGATCTTAATTTGAGACAACGGAGGTGGCTTGAGATACTCAAGGACTATAATATTACCATTTTGTATCACCCGGGGAAGGCCAATGTGGTGGCCGATGCTTTGAGCTAGAAGGCGGTTAGTATGGGTAGCTTGGCGTATATTCCAGTTGGGGAGAGGCCCTTTGTAGTTGATGTCCAGGCTTTGGCCAATCGTATGGTGCGGTTAGACATTTCGAAGCCTAGTCGGGTGTTGGCTTGCGTTGTCTCTCGGTCTTCCTTGTATGACCGCATCAGAGAGAGCCAGTATGATGATCTACATTTGCTTGTCCTTAAAGACAGGGTTCAGCATGATGATGCGAGGGACGTGACTATTGATGATGAGGGTGTGTTGAGGATGCAGGGCCGGATTTGTGTGCATGGGCTTCGGGAGTTGATATTAGAGGAGACCCACAGCTCGCGGTATTCCATTAATCCAGGTGATGCGAAGATGTATCAGGATTTGAGACAACATTACTGGTGGCGGAGAATGAAGAAGGACATTATGAGTCAGGTAGCTCGGTGCCTCAACTGTCAGCAGGTGAAATATGAGCATCAGAGGCCCGATGGTGTTCTTCAGTGCATGGATATTCCCAAGTGGAAGTGGGAGAGGATCACTATGAATTTTGTGAGTGGTCTCCCTCGGACCTCGAGGAAGTATGATTCGATTTGGGTGATTATGGATCGGCTGACCAAGTCCGCGCACTTCATTCCGTTGTGTACTACCTATTCTTCGGAGCAGTTAGCAGAGATTTTCATTTGGGAGATTGTTCAGTTGCATGGGGTTCCAGTGTCTATTATCTCAGACAGGGGTACTCAGTTCACTTCTTCGTTCTGGAGAGTATTTCAGCGGGAGTTGGGTACGCAAGTAGAGTTGAGCACAACATTCCATCCTCAGATGGACGGGCAGTCTGAGCGCAGTATTCAGATATTGGAGGACATGTTGCGTGCCTGTGTTATTAATTTTGGGGGTTCATGGGATGAGTTTTTGCCGCTTGTAGAGTTTTCCTACAACAACAGCTATCAGTCGAGCATTCACATGGCTCCGTATGAGGCATTGTATGGGAGGCGGTGTAGATCTCCTATTGGGTGGTTCGAGCACGACGAGGCTAGATTATTGGGGACAGAGTTGGTCCGGGATGCCTTAGAGAAAGTGAAAGTGATGCAGGAGAGACTTCGTACAGCTCAATCGCGTCAGAAGAGTTATGTGGATCGGAAGGTTCGGGATGTATCTTACATGGTGGGCGAAAAGGTTTTGTTGAATGTTTCTCCCATGAAGGGCGTTATGAGATTTGGAAAGAAAGGGAAGTTGAGTCCGCAGTTCATTGGGCCTTTTGAGGTTCTTAGAAGGATTGGGGAGGTTTCCTATATGCTTGCTTTGCCACACAGCTTTTCGGGGGTTCATCCGGTATTTCATGTATCTATGCTCCGGAAGTATGTTAGGGACCCGTCCCATATTTTGGATTTCAGCACGGTTCAGTTGGATGATGATCTGACATATGAAGTAGAGCCAGTGGCTATTTTGGGTCGTCAGGTTCGAAAGTTGAGGTCAAGGATATAGCTTCAATGAAGGTGCGGTGGAGAGGTCGGCCCATAGAGGAGGCTACTTGGGAGGCCGAGTGGGAGATGCAGAGCAGATATCCTCACTTGTTTGAGGCTCTAGGTATGCTTCTTGACCCACTCGAGGACGAGCATTTGTTTTAGTCAGAGAGGATGTGACGACCTGGCCCGTCGTCACGTGAGTTACCGCCCCGTTTCCCCCACATTATATTTCTCTATGCTTCATTATCGGTATTTGAGGTGATCGAGTGGAATTGGATTGATTTTAGATGGAAATGAGACATTTAGTCTCTTCAAGGAAAGCTTGTTTTGGAAAAGTCAACCGGAAGTTGACTATTTAGTTAGAGGGCTCGGATATGAATTCCGGTGATTCCATTAGCTTCGGGGGATGATTTGTGACTTAGAAGGGAGATCGAAAATGGTTTTGGAGGTCCGGTGTAGAATTAGGCTGAATTGGTGAAGTTAGTATTTTGGCGAATTCTGGTTGGCAGGTGAGATTTTGATCCGGGGGTCGGAAGGGAATTCCGAGAGTTGCAGTAGTTCCGTTAGCTGATTTTGGATGTGTGTACGAAATTTCAGGTCATTCGGAGGTGTTTTGGTTGGGTTTTTGATCGAATGCGTGTTTCGAAAGTTTTAAAGAAACTTAGGCTTGAATCCGATGTGTGATGATTTTAGTGTTGTTCGATGTGTTTTGATGGTTAGAACAAGTTCAGATGATGTTTTGAAATATGTCGGTGCCTTTGATTGAGGTCCTGGGGGACCTCGGGGTGATTTCGGGTGGCTAACAGAAGGAATTTGAAATTGGAAAAAAAAATTTGCAGGTTTGGTTGCAACAGGTGTTTCCGCATCTGCGGAATGGAGACCGAAGATGCGGTTGCGCGGAAGCGGAGATGTCATCGTAGGTGCGAAAGAGGGTGAGGTTGAGCAGTTCCGCAGAAGCGGAAATATTTTTTGCCTATGCGAGTCCGCAGAAGCGGACAACAAGTCGCATGAGCGGTTTGGGCTTCGAGGTGAGGCTTCGCAGAAGCGAAGAATTTTGTCGCAGAAGCGACCATTGCGATTTAATGAGATTCCGCATAAGCGGACAAAGACCACAGAAGTGGTCACGCGGAAGCGATGTGGGGACCGCAGAAGCGGAAACCCCTGAACGCCAGTAGGTTAAATGTTATTTTTCATCCGCGAGGGTTATGTTATTTCCACCATTTTTGAGCGAGCTTGAGAACTTTTGACGGGGATTTTAGAGAGTTTTGACTGGGAATCGATTGGAGGTAAGTCCTATGGCCTAGAAACATCATTTTATTGAAGAATCAACCTTTAATTCTTAGAAAAATTGGGTAAAAATTTGAAGAACTAGGGTTTGTTTTTTAAATGAAAATTTGGGATTTAAGGGGGCATTTGAGCTCCGATTTTGATAAATTTGATATGTATGGACTCGTGGCGAGACGAGGAGTCCGGTGATGTAAATTTCATAATTTTTCGAGAAGTTAGCCCGGGGCTCGGGTTTTGCCAACTTCGTATTTTTTTATATATTTTGAGTCTTTTCGATTGGGTTATGATTCATTAGCCTATTGTGTCGTATTCCTTGTGGTTTTGATCAGATTCGACACATGAGGAGGTCGATTCGAGGGGAAAAGGCTCAGCGATCTAGACTTTTGGCCGGCTAGAGGTGAATAATGACTTTAAATGATGTCCTGAGGGCTTGAGGCCCCGGATTTGCACAACTTGGTGCTGTGTTGAGATGATACACGTGTTCAATGACGAGCGCGGAGTCATTTACTATTGGGGACTATGACTTGGTCCAATCCGGATGATATTTTACCGCTTACTAGCTATGACTTGTTGTTTTTCACTATGATTTGGGCTTCTTGCCATATTTGGACTTATTGCCGACTGTTTGAATTCTTTATGAACTATCATCACCGTTTTCCCTCACTATTTGAAATATTATTTGAACTCAGTCCATGTGATTTACACTGTTTCCTGAACTCAGCTATATTTTACTCAAACTTGGAGTTTTAACTGATATTTGAACTATTGTTTGAGCTGAGTATTATTGTTTTACTGATGCCTGAGGGGCTTTTGACTATCTTGGTCTGATACAGGCCGAGGGCCATATGTGATGCCATGATGAGTGATGTGAGGAGGCTTTCAGGCCTCGAGTGATTGGTGAGGAAGATTTCAGGCCTCGATTGATTGGTAAGGAGGCTTTCAGGCCTCGAGTTTTATGTGAGGAGGCTTTCAGGCCTTGAGTGTATTATGAGTAGGCTTTCAGGCCTCACATTGATATTGTTCAGGCTTTCAGGCCTTATTGATAGCGCTTGGGATGAAGGAGCCCCTCCGGAGTCTGCACACCCACAGTGAGCGCGGGTACCCATGTGATTGAGAGTGAGCCCGAGGGGCTGATGTTGTACTGTGTGATTGATGCTGAGCCCGCGGGGCAGGCACTGAGCTGAGAGTTTGATATTGTGCCCGAGTGGCAGGTTTCTGAGCATTTCTTATTAATTGAGAATAATTGTTTTAAACGTTTTCAAAGAGAATTTCTTACTATATTTCACTAGTTTTACTGTTTATCTGATTTTTACTGCTTGGGATAGCATCACTTGTGCCTTTATGGGATTCTATGTTCTCAATCGTTATTTATTTTTATTACTCACTGGGTCGGAGTACTCACATTACTCCCTGCACCATGTGTGCAGATACAAGCATAGCTGAGTTCGTTCGTGAGCGCTGATTTTCCTTCCAGACCAGGCGGACCCGGAGAGACGAGGTAGCTGTCGACGTCCACAGCCCCGTTTCTTCCTTATCATCTGTATTTCATTTATCATCGGACTATGTTCTTAGATACAGACTTGTAGTATTTCATTTAAACTCTGTAGTAGCTCATGACTTGTGACACCCAGATTGCGGGCTGGATTTGGGATGGTATCCTTATTATTACTGTTATTCCGTATTTATGGTTATATTATCCATGATTTAGACTTGTTCATGTTATTAATTGTTAAAGAGAAGGTGTAAATACTATGTTGGTTGGCCTTGTCTTCACGAGAGGCACCATCACGACCAGGTGGGAATTGGGTCGTGACAGCTTGCCTAGCGGATTGCCAAAAAAAAAATTTACACCTAATGGGGCGGGCCAAACGGTCAAAGGGCTGGAGTAACAACATTCAGAATCAAGATTTGAATGCCTGGGTAAATTCTTTTTTATTTTCCTTTTCGCATTGCCGAGCCAGCGCACCTCCACTATTCTACAATGCCATGCAACCTCCCACTATAACTAGGTAAATTCTTCCCATCCAGCTAAGACATCGTGAGAAAAGCTACTCAATACTTGTGCTAGTGCGAGGTAGTATCTAGAAAGTAACCCAATGAATATCTAGATGAGCACCACTCTAGAAGACCCAAGACCACATTATCAGAGAAAAGGCAAATTATACCTATTAGAACATTTACACAAGCTGAGGTTCTCTTATAACATATTTATGGTCTCTTTAGCTAGCTTTATTTGCAGTAATTGCTCTCTTGTAAGTTGTGATCAGGCTAGGAAAATAATAACCTCGCATATTTGTACAGGTAAAAAAGGATAACAAACTGCTTACCAGATCAAACTGTTCATCCAGAAGGCGGCATGCTCTTGGCTTCTTTTCAAAAGTGGTAAACTTGGCCTCATTTCTATGTACATGCCCAGCTGTATTATTGCGTCCAACTTTTCCAAGCTTCAATTTCTCTGGCAAGCTTAAATTGTCATCAAGTTCCACATTAACTGCTCCATCGTGTAGGTTTTCCTTAATCATAAAATCTTCCTCTAATTCTAAATCCTCCACATCGGACCCAAAATGTGACAAATCACTGTCATCGAGCAAGGCAGCAACTTCAGGATCCAATGCCTTCTGAACTCTTACCCCTATTGTCTTGGCTGCCACATTGTATACAGATTTCTCATTGTAATCATCATTCACTTTCGCTACCTCGACTTTTGAAGCATCATATGCCTAGCCAAAACCAAAAAATCGTTAAATTAAAATAACAAGCCACAAATCTAACGCTTTAAAATTCATTAATCATTCTTCGCTTTTCTCCCTTTAGATGAGTATATTGGTAAGAACAAATACTACCCAAATCCAAGCCAAAAGACCGAGAAAGGTACAATTTTGATGAGTAAAATATTCATAGAGCCTCAAATAGAGCAGAATGGTATAAAGGATTTTATATATCCAGGCACCAATCAAATGGAAAAATCAAACTAATTCAATTAAAGCTGACATCTTATCACTAACTTTGTACAATGACATAAGATAGAACAATACTACTACAACAGTTATGCCTCGGTCTCAAACAAGTTGGGATCGGATATATGAATCCTCGCGGACCATGTTAGTCATAATACTAATTCTGCATAATTATATATACTAATGAATTAGACTAAATATTCAACCAAATCTAACATATTGAGGCAGAAAAAGTAAAAGTGAAGCTTTAATAATAAAAAATATAACGTCCTAATTTTATAGTCAAATGTGTCTATACAATAATTCAATAGAATTAACGAACCTTAACATCATGTGGAAGCTCATTAAGCTTAGCTTTAGGATTCTCATAATAAGCAGAGCCACCACCAATATTCTTATCTCCCACAAGTGAGTTAAATAATTATACCCATCGTCAGGAAATCCAAGTTCTAATATCTCCTTTCTAACATCATCCGGTAAATAATCATTTACAAATTACTGCAAGAATGTTATTTCTTTTAACTCAATAGTACACTAATTTATAGATTATTCATAACTGCTGCTATAGCAAACCTCACACCCATGACATGGACCTTTAACAAGGAAAAGAATAAGTCTTGGAAGTAGATAGATTTTGCAATCAGAAAGATATCTCAGTGGTACTCTATATATTTATATTCTTTATCTAAGCACTTAACAAAGTTCAACTAATATATGAATAGCCGAGGGCCTATTTTACACCATTTGAAGGTTATTCTTAAAGTAGCAAAGGGCGTCCATGCTTATTAAAGGATCTGAAAATCTTTGTCCATGCTACATATATCGTTTCATACAGAACACGAATTCTATGTAAAAAAAACATTAACCTCAGCAACTATATGAGTTTCTTTCCCAAAAATTGGTTTATAACATAAGAGAAATTTAGATATAAGAGATAAGCGGCCGAAACAAACTTCATAAATCAGGATTTTCTATATCCAAATAATAACATGACTTTTACAAGATTAATGTCGACGCCCCCTTTTTCACCCTCCCCCCCTAAAGGGGCGGAATCGGGTTTACGACATTATGGACAAAACAACTCTCGTTCCCTTTGGAGGAACCGGGTTATGGAATTTGAAGAGTCGCCACCTAATGATTATAGTGCATTAGGACACTTTTTAGAGAAAAGAAAGGATTCGAAGGAAAACCAGAGTTCGGGTAAGGGCTTGAGATTATCTCGAGGGGAAGGTGTTAGGCACCCCTCAAGATCCACTAGTGTGGTTCCCGGCCATGCTTAGTTGTGACTTTAAGAAGAGTAAGAGTAAACAAACAAGGTTTGCATATAGGGAATACAAATAAGTTGAAAGTTTTGAAAGGAAAGAGAGAAAAGATGTAAATGCTTTTTTGGAAAGAAAACATAAAATTTCTAAAAAAACATCATACCATATGAATAAAGGGAGAGGTTCCTAGGTTTAAATATAATATGGATCACGTTGGTGCAATATCGAGCAAGTCATTTCCACACGATATATTAGTGCACCATTATCATCATCTCTATATTCTACCCTTCCCACCCGTTAAGGTATTTAAGCACGATTGGTTTCGTTTACTTATTGCATGCTAGTACCCATCCCAACCTATTAGTCCCGGGGTATTTAGGACTTCTAATCCTAAAAGGGAAAGGAAAGGGGTAGAGGCATATATGGGGTTCAAAAGGATAAAATACTAGTGGCGACAAACAAAACACATAACAAGTAGAGGGGATTAACAAACAAACATGCAAGGCTCACAGAAAACCCCGTAAATCAGCTAGCATTTAGTTTAGCATGTCTTTCACATATTGATTTGGTCTTTAAAATTAAACGGCTGATAGACTAATTTAACACATGGAGTTGGATAAAAAGTCTACATCAGGCAACTCGGATCCAATTGTTAGAACTGATGTATTTTAAATGGGTTATTGATTAAGAACCTAATGCAGTAGAGTTTAAAACAGCAGATTGAAAATTTCACAAGTTCAGAGATGGCTTTGAAAATCAGAAGAATTGTTTAAGTGAAATACCGTAGAGTTGTAAAGGAGAGTTCCGAAAATGAAAAGACTTTGAAAGTAAGAACGAGTTAAAGACTATTTTGCAATAGTAGCTTCATCAGATGAATACAAATTCAGGCAGAAAGTTGAAAACTGTTTCAGGAAAGAAGATACAAGTTTAGAAAATTTAAGAGCATTGCAAACTGGTAAGAGTTTTTGAAATAAACAAGTTTGGACGAGTTTTGTTGAAAACGCTGAAGCTAATTGCCGGGTTATTGCTTACACAGATTTAAGCGAGTTTGAAAACCTATAGGCAGGATATCTATACCTTGATTTTTTAGGACTTGTTACTGTTATTAAACTGGTACGAAATGAGTATTTGATTATCCTACAGTTAGCCTAGCGTTTATGCATTTCCTATAGGCATGATTTCTATATGCAACTAATTGTTTGATTATTACGTCCTATAGGCAGGATTTCTAATGATTGAGTTAAGAAATATTAACCCTATAGACATGGTATCTAAGTGACTGAGTTATAACATTAAATCCTATAGGCATGGTATCTAAGTGACTGAGTTATAACATTAAATCCTATAGGCATGGCATCTAAGTGACTGAGTTATAACATTAAATCCTATAGGCATGGCATCTAACCTTATTTACATGCAATAAATTAAACCCCTCCATCACCCTTTACTAATAGTTCCCCGAGTTTTCTTTTTACAAGATTATTACTGAAAATAAAGTAAATAACAGAAAGTACATCACATCCTACAGCTAGAACCGAGCAGCCTAATTCAATCTTGAGATCCAATAACATGTGTTTCACCAATTTCGGATTTCAGTTTCCAAGGCCTTCTCTTAGAGTGTTTCAAAGTTCCAAGGGCTTTCAGGAAGCCCAGGCAATGCTTACACCCTAGAGATTGAATTGAGTAGTGCAATGTATGGAATTACTTGCCCTTAGGCATCCAAGTTCAGAGGGAGATCCAGGGTCCCTAAGCATGGCTTACCATAGGGGGGTAGGACTTAAAGAACTAAGAATAAGTGTAAAGTGAGGGTATTAGAGGAAGACCAAAGCAAAGGATGGTCATACCCAGTCATGAGTGGGACTGGCACACCCCTGACCCTTTACATGGCTTGGACAAATAAGAGCAGACTTGAGAAAGTCAGACTTAGGCCTAAATGGTGATTAGGACAACACCAGACTTGAGTCAAGCTCAACACATAACAGGGGTTAAGGGAATGTGATTGATTTGAGTATAGGTTTAGGGCAACCTGGTTCTAAACTAGGGATGGCAATAGAGTGCCACACTAGTCTAAAACAATACTCACACACAAAGGGGTTAGGGAAAGGGACTGATAAGGAAGCATTTGTGCCAACAAACAGGATTAAGCCACGGGGATTTGCAGAAAAGGATGTACAGGAAAGTACTAATACAAGCATAACAGAATCAAAGACATGGGAATATAGGGTAGGGATGTACAGGAAAGTACTAATACAAGCATAACAGAATAAAAAACATAGGAATATGGGGTAGGGATGTTGCATGCTGAAATTTAACTGCATAATGTAAGAAAGTCGAACATAAACTATGACGCCTTTGAGCAAGTTGGCAATCTTTTAGCCCATAAGAAGGTGGCAATCTTTCAGCCAAAGGAATGCACAGGGTGGAGATCTTTCAGCCAGAGTGAGAATTTAAAGGAGGTGGCGATATTTCAGCCGAACAAGAATTTAAAATACAGGTGGCAATATTTCAGCCAGTCGAAAAATAAAGCGGCGATATCTCAGCCATGCAGTATGGAGACAATGTTTAGTCTCGGAAGGCAGATAGGTAGCCTTATGCAATGAAGATGGAGACAGATCTTAGTCTCGAAAGGCAGATAGGAGCCTTATGCAGTATGAAGGTAGAGTTTAACCTCGAAAGGCAGAGAGTAGCCTTATGCAAGATACAGATGGAGACAGAGCTTAGTCTCGAAAGGCAGATAGTAGTCTTATGCAGTATGGAGGTAGAGCTTAACCTCGGAAGGCAGAGAGTAGCCTTATGCAAGATGCAGATGGAGATAGAGCTTAGTCTCGAAAGGCAGATAGTAGCCTTATACAGTATGGAGGTAGCGTTTAGCCTCGGAAGGCAGAGAGTAGACTTATGCAAGATGCAGATGGAGACAGAGCTTAGTTTCGAAAGGCAGATAGTAGCCTTATGCAGTATGGAGGTAGAGCTTAACCTCGGAAGGCAGAGAGTAGCATTATTCAAGATGCAGATGGAGACAGATCTTAGTCTCGAAAGGCAGATAGTAGCTTTATGCAGTATGGAGGTAGAGCTTAACCTCAGAAGGTAGAGAGTAGCCTTATGCAAGATGCAGATGGAGACAGGGCTTAGTCTCGAAAAGCAGATAGTAGCCTTATGCAGTACAGGAATGTAAAAGAATGAATGGCAGTGAGTTTTCTTAGCTGGTAGACGGTTTGCGATATTAGGACTGCTGGGGAGCGTTGAGTGTGGATAGTGACTTTGCGAATGAGCGATTGTTCCTCACTCTTGAAAAGCACGAGTATGTGAATGTATTCAATAATTTGCGACCTGGGGTGCCTGCATTCAAAAAAAATCGTGAGTTCTGTAGAGGGGAAAGGTTAGTTCGTATTCCCTAGCCTCGGACGTCACGTATCATTGGGGTAGCATTGCTAAACGATAGTGATGCGAATGATGCTTATGCCTGACTTAGTAAATATAATGTAAGTACAAATTTGAAAATGGTTTTATTCTGGATGAACCAACAACTGCAACGTGGTTCAAGACACGGCAACCTTGCTTGTTTTGGAATTTTGAGGGTCCTCCTCAAAATTCTGCCCCATTTTACTGGGCTGGTGCTGTTGACGGCTGTGCTGAATGACTGAACGCGGATCGATTCCAGAATTTTGAGGGTCCACCTCAAAATTCTGCCCCAGTTTACTGGGTTGGTGCTGATGAAAAGACTAAAATTCTTACTTCGAAATTTTGAGGGTCCTCCTTAAAATTCTGCCCCAGTTCCAATTGCGGGGGAAAGATGGAATTTTATTAAGATGTGACCGAACCCATAGGGCTGCCTACGTATTCCTTTTTAAACGGGAATCGGGTCAGGCGTAGTTCAAATTACATCATGAAAGAAAAACATATGATCAAATGTAGTATATTTTCACTGCGTCTGAGTTGATAGGCTTTGGCCAAACTTCTTCGTCCATTTCTGTGAGAATAAGGGCTCCTCCAGTCAGAACTAGATGAACCATGTACGGACCCTGCTAATTGTGAGATAATTTCCCTTTGGCTTCCTCTTTATGTGGGAATATCTTCTTTAATACCAACTATCCTGGCGAGAACTTCCTCGGCTTGACTCTCTTGTTGAAGGCCCTGGACATTCTGTTTTGATATAGTTGACCGTGACAGACAGCGTTCATTCTCTTTCCGTCAATGAGAGCTAATTGCTCGTAGCGACTTTTGACCCATTCTGCATCATCTAGCTCTGCTTATTGTATGACCCTCAGGGAGGGAATTTCTACCTCGGCGGGGATGACTGCTTCTGTACCATAAACTAGCATGTAGGGAGTGGCCCCAGTTGATGTGCGGACCGTGGTACGATAACCCAGTAAGGCGAATGACAACTTCTCATGCCACTGCTTGTGCTTAGTATTTTCTTGATGTTTTTATTGGCTGCTTCTACAGCTCCATTCATCTGAGGTCTATAAGTCATAGAGTTCTTGTGTTTAATCTTGAATGTTTCGCACATTACCTTCATCAGGTCGCTATTGAGATTAGAACCATTGTCGGTGATGATTGATTCCAGAATCCCGAACCGGCAGACCATACGATCGCGAACGAAATCTGTTACTACCTTCTTGGTGATTGCCTTGTATGATGCTGCTTCGACCCATTTAGTAAAGTAATCAATTGCCACTTAGATGAACCTGTGCCCGTTTGATGTGGCAGGTTCGATTGGTCCAATGACGTCCATTCCCCAAGCGGTGAATGGCCATGGAGAGCTTGTTGTAGTAAGCTCGTTTGGAGGCAGCTTTATCATGTCTGCATGTATCTGACAACGGTGGCATCTCCGGACATACTGAATGCAGTCTATTTCCATAGTCATCCAAAAATACCCTGCTCGAAGTATCTTCTTTACCAAAATGAAACCATTTATATGCGGTCCACAGGTCTCTGCGTGCACTTCCTCCAATATTTTGGTTGCCTCTCTCACCTCGACGCATCTTAATAATCCTAGATCGGGAGTCCTCCTATACAGGATTCCTCCATTGTGAAGGAAGTTGTTGGACAATCTCCGAAGGGTTTGTTTCTGAGTAGTATTGGCAAGTTCTAGGTATTCTCCTGTTGTCAAGTATTTTCTGATATCATGGAACCAAGGTTTCCCATCAGCTTCTTCCTCAACGTGAGCACAATAAGCTGGTTGGTCGTGAATCTTGACCGAGATGGGATCAATAAAGTTTGTATCTAGATGTTGGATTATAGACGATAAAGTGGCTAGGGCATCAGCGAACTCATTCTGTATTCTGGGAATATGCTGGAATTCTGTCTTTCTGAATCTTTTCCTCAACTCCTGTACATGATGCAGATAGGGGAGTATTTTGGAATTCTTGGTTGCCCATTCTCCTCGAACCTGATGTATGAGTAGGTCCGAGTCTCCGATCACTAATAGTTCCTGAATGTTCATGTCAATTGCCAGTTTGAGCCCTAGGATGAAGGCTTCGTATTCGGCCATGTTATTGGTGCACGAGAATCTGAGCTTGGCGGATACTGGGTAATGCTGACCGATTTCTAATACCAAGACCGCTCCTATACCAACTCCTTTGAAATTCGTTTCTCCGTCAAAAAACATCCTCCAACCGTCATAGGATTCTGCAATGTCTTCTCCTATGACGGCTACCTCTTCATCAGGAAAATATGCCTTTAGAGGTTCGTATTATCCTCCTACAGGATTCTCGGCGAGGTGATCTGCCAAAGCTTTCCCTTTGACTGCCTTCTGGGTAACATAAACAATGTCGAACTCGCTTAACAGGATTTGCCATTTGGCGAGCTTGCCGGTAGGCACGGGCTTCTGAAAGATATATTTCAATGGGTCCATTCTAGATATGAGATAAGTTGTGTAGGCACAAAAGTAATGCCTCAATTTTGGGCTACCCAGGTTAGAGCACAGCAAGTGCGCTCTAACAAGGAGTACCGAGCCTCATACGGGGTAAACTTCTTGCTGAGGTAATAGATGGCTTGCTCCTTTCTTTAGCATCTTGAAAATGGGTTCACAAATGACAGTGGACTGGGCTATGAACCGGCTGATATAGTTGAGTCTTCCCAGAAAACTCATCACGTCCTTCTTGCTTTTTGGTGGTGGAAACTCTTGAATGGCTTTGACCTTTGACGGGTCCAGTTCTATTCTCCGGTGGCTCACAATGAAACCCAATAATGTTTCAGCGGGAACCCCGAATGCACACTTGGCGGGATTCAGTTTTAAGTTGTATCTCCTCAGTCTGTTTTCTCAAATCTCCCATGTGATCTACAGCTTTCTTGGATTTGATGATGACGTCGTCTACATACACCTCGATTTCTTTATGTATCATGTCATGAAAGAGAGTGGTCATAGCCCTCATGTAGGTAGCACCGGCATTCTTTAAACCGAACGGCATCATTTTGTAACAGTACATTCCCCACGACGTGATGAATTCCGTTTTCTCTGCATCTTCTTCATCCATCCATATCTGGTGGTATCCAGCAAAACAATCAACTAATGACTGCAGCTCATGTTTGGCACAATTGTCAATCAAGATGTGTATATTTGGCAAAGGGAAATTGTCTTTAGGACTGGCCTGGTTGAGATCCCGGTAGTCTACACAGACTCTAACCTTTCCATCCTTCTTTGGTACCGGCACAATGTTGGCTAACCACGTCGGATACTCTACCACTCTGAGAACCCTAGCTTTGACCTGCTTGGTAACCTCTTCTTTGATTTTCAATCTCATGTCTGTCTTGAATTTTCTGAGTTTCTGTTTGACCAGTGGGCACGCCGGATCTGTCGGCAACTTATGAGCCACAATAGTATGCTGAGACTGGTCATATCGTCGTACGACCAGGCGAATATATCCTCATATTCTTTCAGGAACTCTGTATACTCTACCTTTTCTGATGGTGACAGGTGTACGCTGATACGGGTTTCCTTGACATTTTCTGCGTCTCCCAAATTAATGACCTCAGTTTCATCTAAGATAGACTTAGGCATATTCTCAAAGTTCTCGACCTCCCTGACAATCTCTTCTGGTATTTCGTCCTCTTCTAAATCTATATCTATTTGTTGCATTGCCTCGTTGCAAGTTACAGTCGTCGGTTCATCATTAAGATATGTAATAGTAATGCTGTGTAAAATAAAATAGACGATAGAGAAAGTAATAAGAGCGAGATATAAAGATAAACTGGAAAAATGCTTTTGATTGAATTCATAATTGTTTGAAACATCGGAGCTCTTTTCAAAAGTAAAGACAACGCGAAAAAGTAAAATCAACTAAAAGTAAAATGTGATGCATATGCGTCGTTTAGCCTTGCTACCCCGAGGCTCTCCAAGCACTGGTGGTCCTAATTGACCAATTGGTGAGGTGTTTTCCTTGGTTCACAGCTTGAATGGAAGGGCCTTCCTCCCCTTCCTCCTCGAAGATAACACAACAATCCATATTGTCCTCCAGAAACAGGTTCTTCATTGCTGCCAGTGCCTCGTCTTCCTCTTATCCATATATAATGTCGGCCGGCTGAAAGGTCTGCTCCAACTGAGGTAGAGGATTCTCCACTGGGTAGTAGGGACCGCGCCATGGTGGCGACCAGTCGTTGAACTCCTTCCAGGTGTATTCATAACCCAGGCCAAAAGTAGTTCCATGCTTCTTCAAATGGATATGCTTGGTGATGCCCTGGAGATTCTTGCCAAGTCCCTTTCCGGGCTTGTATCCGCTCCAATTCAGAATGCTCTCGATTTTGTTATCCCACCACTTGTCTTTGTCTATGGCGTTGACTCGCTCAATGTGATGGTATGTTTCTCCACCGATTTTCCTTCTACCTCCGATCATCGAGATGGTATGGGGACTATATATAGGGTTGGTACCGTCGCCATGGATGATTACTTCCTGATGATTCCGTTCAAATTTCACAGCCTGATGCAAAGTTGACGCTACAGCCTCAGCGGCGTGGATCCAGGGTCGTCCTAGCAACAAATTGTAGGATGCTGGTACGTCAATGACTTGGAACTCAACATCGAACCTGGTGGGTCCCATCTGCAGGCATAAGATAATTTCTCCAATGGTGGACCTCTGAGATCCATCAAAAGCTTTGACACTGAAAGCCCCGTCTTTGATCTCGTGCAACCCCTTACCCAATGTCCTGAGAGTTACCAATGGGCAAATGATGAGGCTAGATCCCCCGTCGACTAGAATCCTAGTGATAAAGTGATCCTCGCATTGCACAGTGATGTGCATGCTTTGTTGTGATCGAGCCCTTCTGGCGGTAGTTCATCTTCGTGGAAAGTGATCTTATGGCTTTCCAGTACCTGCCCCACCATGTTTGCCATTTCGCCTCCTGTTATGTTGCTGGGAACATATGCTTCACTCAGTATTTTCATTAAGGCATTTTTATGTGCCTCAGAGCTTTGTAGAAGAGCCAGAATGGAAATTTGTGCTGGCGTCTTGTTCAGTTGTTCAGCGACTGAGTAATCTTTGGCCTGTACCTTCCTCCAAAGGTCATCGGGTCCAGTTTCAATAGTTCGCCCGGATGGTGCAATCTGGTAAGTGGGTGATGGTGCATGGTAGTTTAGGGTAGGTTGATATGTGAGTGGAGCTGAGGGATAGTTTTGGTACTTCATAGGGAAGTTGTTACTTTGCGCAGCCATTACGGAATTCACATCCTTTTTCTTTGACGAGCCACCAGACTGTAAGGCCTTGTTGGTAGCT
>MU721015.1:56396-90429 GCA_026770625.1 Nicotiana glauca
TTTACACCCCTGAAATTCCTCCTAGCCATCAAATTCCCTCCCAAAGCCATTTTAGTCTGCAGATTAGCATTTGAAATTCAAATATACAAAAATACAAAAAAATCAGAAAATAGAAAAACCAAAAAAATGCTACTGTTCCATTGAAATTAGAAACTGATTTCAATATATATTCATCAATTCACATTCTGTAGTTACTATTGCTGCTTGTTGAAGTGTAGAGACTCATTTCAAGTATAATTGAATCAAATTAAGTGAGAATTTGGCTAGGCTATGCACCAGTGAAGTTTCATGAGGGTTTTAAGTTCAGATTTGACTTAGTTTGGGTGTTTCGCTGGTTGTCCATGCACTGGTGTTCATTTCTATTTGGTTTGTTGTTGTGTTAAAGTGGATATTGTAGATTTCGTTTGATTTTGAACTTTTCTGGGTTGCTGAACTCGTTTTTGGGCTGTTGTTCCGCTGCTATTTTCTTATCTCTGCTGCTGACACCTTTCCTTTACCTTACTAAATTCCAGGTACACCTTTAAATGCTGATCTGCTGTATCTCAAAGCCGGAAATGAGAATAAATTTGAATTATATTATCTCCTTAGCTATTGTATTTTGGATAATTACAGAAGTATAGTAGTTGCATTCACTTTGTTTTGTCATTTTTTTAACTTGAAAGCTGGATTATGCTGGGTTGTGTAAATAGGACTACCTTTAAGTTGTTTGAGACTATTTTGCATATACCGTATATTTGATCTCAAGCTGAGTTAATTCTAAATTATGTTAGCTTATAGATTGAATTTGACATATAGCTGAATTGTGCTGAACTGTTAGGGTGGCTATAATATGTCATTTAATGACATTGGATTTAATTAGACTAATTTTGATTGCTATGAAAAGGCATATATGTACATATAGATAAATAAGTTTAGCTGAGTTAGTTTTTAGCTTAAATGCTAAATTGGTAATGCAGTTTCAATGAAACAAAAATAAGGAAAGTAACATTATTCTGTTAACTCACCTCTGATCTTCATTTGAATACCAAGGGATACAGTCAAAAAGTACTATATCTAGGCCTCCTGTTTTGATGGCTTTTGTGTAATTGAGATGATGAAGGTTTTCCTTCCCGCTACCCCAAATACTATCAACCCTTCGTAAACCCTTTGAGCCGGTTACTCTTCTTTGGTCACCCTCTTTGGAACCCGAAAGTGCAAAAAAAAAACACAAAAAAAAAAGAAAGAAAAAAAGAAGAAGGGAAAAATGAAAAGGAAAAGAAAAAGAAAGATACAAAAAGGGAAGAAATGACAAAAAAAAAGGAAAGGAAAAAGAAAGAAAAAAGAAAAACAAAACAAAAACAAAAACAAAAACAACAAAAACAAATATTTTGCCTGCTTCGTTTGACTTGATCCCGAAAGGGTACATAGGCAGCCTCTCCCTGAGGTTCATTCACACCAAAACAAAAATCCCAATTTCTCCAAAATTGAAACTGGGGCAGATGATATGATGGTTCGGCTATGAATCCGCCGAAATGGTTCCAAAGTTATAGTTCCGCCCAAAATCCTTCTTACCCCAAAAACCTTGTCCAAGTCCTTCCGATCAATTGGCAAAAGCAGGGAAGTAAAAAACATCACTGTTGGAATCCGATGCAATGCAAATTGAGAAAAATAAAATGAGAGATTCTTATCGGTGAAAACCTTCGGGCACCATAAGGCGATAGTGAATAGAGAAACTAAAAATGAGAGAGTCCGCTTAGTGAAAACTCGCAAAGAGCACTATCGGACGACTGTGAGAAGAGAAATGAGAGAGGTCGATTGGCGAAAACCCGCAAAGGGCGCTGTCAGCCGAAAAGAAGATATCTCACTACTAAAAGAATCCTGGCAAGGTTCCCTGGTTTTGAAATGCAGAATCAATGGGTTCACGAGAAGCTGGAAAGTTTGTGTGGGTCGGGCGTCCAGTCCAAGAAGCATGTCATGTTCATTTAAAGTCAGCATGCACCCCAGATAAGTCCTTCTTTTTCCCCCCGAAAGGGATGCTTCTCTTTAAACTCATTCACTTACCTTTTGTATATTTCTTCCTTGAATCCCTTTCGGTTTAACACTGATTCCGAAATTACTACAAAGAAAGGTGGCAGGATTGGTTCTATCAGGCTCCGCCTGGTCAGAGTCGAAGAAAATGCCCAGCTTCAGCGAATGCGTCAGGCCAATTCCGACTGACCATATTGGTTGATTTGCCTCCAAAGTAAAGACATTGGAAAAGAAAGAAAATCGAAGGCAAAGGCAGAATAAAGTGAAAAGGCCAGAGCTCACACGGGCAAGTCATGATGAAACCTTGAGAGTGGAACCCAGTCGGTTTGAAAAGAGAGTCGCCTTTAATGCCAACAAAAAGCAAAGTTTCTCAACGGAAAGGGGGTCGGGATCAAGCAATTGGGATGATCAAGGCCACAAAACCAACCACCGTTTCAAACTAATAAATTGTGCTTTATTGAAATTAGGTTCTATTCAAAGTAACTGTGTAAGACGCAGGTGCAACTTAAAAGAGATGAAAAGCGCAAGCACTGAAACAGCTTTGCAGCAAGGAAGCGACCAAAAGGAAGTTTCCCAAAACTCTGTCATGCATGTTGCTAAATAAAAGGAAATGTAGAGGAGAAGAAAAGAAGAGAAAATAAATAAAAATGAAAACCCCAAAAGAAAACCAACCATGGTAGCATAGGAGCTTTTTCTTTCCAAATCCCGACATAACCCGTGGATCTCCTTGGAATAACCCAAGGACCCTTTTCTTCTATCCCGGCATAACCCGTGGACCTTTTCTGGCCCGATGACTTTTCCCGGCATAACCCGTGGACCTTTTCCGGCATAACCCGATGACGTTTCCCGGCATAACCCGTGGACCTTTTCCGGCATAACCCGATGACTTTTCCCAGCATAACCCGTGGACTTTTTTGGCATAACCCGATGACTTTTTCCGGCATAACCCGATGACCTTTTCCGGCATAACCCGATGATTTTTTCCGGCATAACCCGTGGACCTTTTCCGGCATAACCCGATGATTTTCCCGGCATAACCCGTGGACCTTTTTCGGCATAACCCGATGACTTTTTCCGGCATAACCCGTGGACCTTTTCCGGCATAACCCGATGACTTTTCCAGGCTTAACCCGTGGACCTTTTCCGGTATAACCCGATGAATTTTCCCGGCATAACTCGTAGACCTTTTTCGGCATAACCCGATGATTTTTTCCGGCATAAATCGATGACCTTTTCCGGCATAACCCGATGATTTTCCAGGCATAACCCGTGGACCTTTTCCGGCATAACCCGATAATTTTTTCAGCATAACCCATGGACCTTTTCCGGCATAACTCGATGACTTTTCCCGGCATAACCCGTGGACCTTTTCCGGCATAATCCGACGACTTTTCCCGGCATAACCCGTGGACCTTTCCGGCATAACCCGATGATTTTTACCGGCATAACCCGTGGACCTTTTCCGGCATAACCCGATGACTTTTCCCGGCATAACCCGCGGACCTTTTCCGGCATAACCCGATGACTTTTCCCGGGATAACCCGTGGACCTTTTCCAGCATAACCCGATGACTTTTCCTAGCATAACCCAAGGAGCATTTCGCTTTTCAAATCCCGGCATAACCCGAGGATCTCCTTGGCATAACACAAGGAGCTATTTCTTCTCAAGTTCCGGCCTAACCCGAGACCATTTTCTTTTTCCGGCATAACCCGGTCATCTTCTAGCATAACCTGGGTTCATTCACAAAGATACACAATCCTGATTTAATTGCTTAGATATGTGTCACAACTAACTCACGAAATTTTTCTAGTGAAAACTGGGGCAGAGAATTTCGTTCGTTTGTTTGTTTTGATATCTTAAACAGGTTGACCTCGAAACACAAGGTACGAAATGACCAATGGAATGAGTCTCAATCCAGAATCAAGAAAAGAAGAAAAGAACAAAAAAGAAATGAACTCAAATGCGAAGCAAGCAAGGGCGCGGATGGCTCAAAATCCGATTGAAGTCACAAGCTCCGCTGATCCTGTCTTGACCCAATGCTGTATAAAGAAGTAAACACCTACAACTTACGAGCATCAAGATTCAGATCAGAGTCCACAACAAAATCAGCTAAGACTCAAGATTAAGTTTCAAGAGAATCATAGATAGGAATCTTGTAACTCATAGTTGATAGGCATAACTAGCTTAGCTTTGATTTTCCTTTTGGTGTAATAAGGAGGTCTGCAAGCAGTAGCAGCAGCAGCAGTGCAATCACAGATCCTGGTAGTCCCAGCTACCAAACCTTTCAGAACTACACTGACCTGATTCCTTTATAGCCAAGGATATGTAGGCAACCTTTGAAGCATGGTTCGGTCAAACGATTTTCAAAATGCTTCTCATGAAGTGCCGAGCAGGCAAAAATCCTTCATAGTGCTCATTTATCTTTGCCCGAAAATCCTTCGTGTCTTCGAGCAAAGAGGGGCAGTTGTGAGCACGTAATTTTTGCCACGCTTAATTTACTCCTATAAATTCATTAGAATTAGAATTTTTCTTTTATTATTCAAATTTTTAGGTATTAACTACATAATTTTGTATTTTAGTTGCATTTTGTGTGCATTTTTTAATTGATAAATCATAAAAATACAAAATTGCATTTAGAAGTTAGCCCTTACATTTTTTAGATTAATTACTAATTAGGTTTTTCTTTACAAACATAAGAAAAGTCATAAATAAATTTTAATTTGCTTTGTTTGATTTTTAATTTTAGATTATTAATTCCTTTTAAATTGATACTAGACTAATTGTAGCTTAATTAGGTGTTTGAATTAATAGTGAGGGTTTAATTTTAATTTCAAAAAAAAATTAAAAGAAAAAGGAGAATAAATAAAGGGTTTCAAAAGGGAATGAAAATCAGGCCATTTTGGGCCAGTCCTTGTCACAACTCAAGCCCAATCGGACCAAAACACGCCCCAGCCCAAAATTCCCCAAACCCGGCCGGCCCCCCAACTTAATTAAAACGACGCTGTTTGGGCATGGCTAATCTGAGCCATCCAATCTTCCTAATCTAATGGCCATGATTGGCCCTTGGGATTTCGTTATAATTGTTCGAAGTTGCGTACAAACTAAAGAGACAAACCTCGTCTTCATCATATCTCTCTGCATCTCCGCCGGAGCCGTCGCTGGCGGTGAACGCCATCTATGCCAACGGCTCCTAAATTTACACCACCGGTTCGCCTCGTTCCCCTTTTTCCATTCCCGCCATTATTTCCCCTCGAATCTTGCCGGAGCTTGTCGAATATCCGTTGAAAGTTTTCCGGCCAAGTAATGACTTTGTCCAAACTGGCCCAAATTCACACCACAAAACCCCCAGACCACCCTCACCCTTAATCCCTAGCCAAATCTCCTTGAATCTGAGTATAAGTGCCTGGATTTCAAATTTAGGGTTTTGGATATCGAGGCTATTTGGGGAATTCAGAGGTTTGATTGGTGTTAAGTTAATGCTATATGCTTATTTCATACGAAATAAATATATAACATTAACTCGAAGCCAAATTTGAAGGTCAATCGAGCCTGAAGTAAAATCCGTAAGTTTTCTTCTTGATTTGATTTTCGTTTAGTTCTGTTTTGATTTTATTTTAGTTTAATATTGGTTTTCGTTCTGCTCGTCACCGTTTTTTATCTCTTCCTTTTTTATTAAGATTAGTTTAATTTTTGTTTTGGGTTCGATTAATCTGCTCGGCTAATTTTGGTTTTAGTTCGAATATGTTTGATATATGGTTCAATTCAGTTTTCAGTAGCATATGTTTAATTTCTTTTAATCTGTTTTAAGTCAATCTTGTTTAGTTAATATTTGGTTTTATTTGTATTAGTATTTGTCTTAGTCAATTATCTTTTGTAGCTATTAGTTAGTTTTTATTAGGTTAGTTTGTTTGGATATAGCTGAATAAGTCTTTCTTTGGTTAACCATAGTTATTTTTTTACTTAGATTAGTTGTTTGGTTATAGCTGGTAGGTATATTTAGGGTCAGTAGTTTCTGAAGTTTTCAGGGGTAGTTTGGGCATAGAAAAGGGTAGTTTTATTAAGAAAGGTAAATTCAAAACCAAGGTAAGGGTAATATAGGTATTGTATAGCCAAAAGAACACCCTAGGGGCTTCTAGAATAGGACTTTAGTGTAGATTTTAATAAACTTAGGGCAGTAACTTGAGAAACAAGTCACAAATTGAAGCGTTAATAAATGAAATCTGAGATTAAAAGAGAGGGAAAAAGGGGAGGGCCATCTAGAACCTTCTGCCCTATTTGTTGCCTATAAAAGGCAACCCAAATGCCTTCTTTAACAAGTTTTTGACTCCTGAAAATTCCCAAGTTTTGGAACCCCCCTGAAAATTTCCAAAGTTTTTGACCCCTGAAAATTCCCAAATTTTTACACCACAGAAATTTCCAGAGTTCCCAGCCATCAAATTTCCCTCCCAAAGCCATTTTAGTCTGCAGATTAGCATTTGAAATTCAAATATAGAAAAATACAAAAAAATCAAAAAACAGAAAAACCAAAAAAATGCTACTGTTCCATTGAAATTAGAAACTGATTTCAGTTTATATTCATCAATTAACATTCTGTAGTTACTATTGTTGCTTGTTAAAGTGTAGAGACTCATTTCAAGTACAGTTGAATCAAATTAAGTGAGAATTTGGCTAGGCTATGCACCAGTGAAGTTTCATGAGGGTTTTAAGTTCAGATTTGGCTTAGTTTGGGTGTTTCGCTGGTTGTCCATGCACTGGTGTTCATTTCTATTTGGTTTGTTGTTGTGTTAAAGTGGATCTGCTAGATTCTGTTTGATTTTGAACTTTTCTGGGCTGTTGAACTTATTTTTGGGCTATTTTTCCGCTGCTATTTGCTTATCTCTGCCGCTGACACCTTTCCTTTACCTTACTAAATTCCAGGTACACCTTTAAACGCTGATCTGCTGTATCTCAAAGCCGGAAATGAGAATAAATTTGAATTATATTGTCTCCTTAGCTATTGTATTTTGGATAATTATAGAAGTATAGTAGTTGCATTCACTTTGTTTTATCATTTTTTTAACTTGAAAGCTGGATTATACTGGGTTGTGTAAATAGGACTACCTTTGAGTTGTTTGAGACTATTTTGCATAGACCATATATTTGATCTCAAGCTGAGTTAATTCTAAATTATGTTAGCTTATAGATTGAATTTGACATATAGCTGAATTGTGCTGAACTGTTAGGGTGGCTATAATATGTCATTTAATGATATTGGATTTAATTAGACTAATTTTGATTGCTACGAAAAAGCACATATGTACATATAGATAAATAAGTTTAGCTGAGTTAGTTGTTAGCTTAAATGTTAAATTGGTAATGCAGTTTCAATGAAACAAAAATAAGGAAAGTAACATTATTCTGTTAACTCACCTCTGATCTCCAATTGAATATCAAGGGTTACAGTAGCGTCAGCCAGTTAGTGGGCCCAGACGTGAAGCCCAATGTCCGCCAGCTTCATAAGCTGGAGCACAAATACCTCAAAGCTAATTCATTCTCAACCTAGTCCAAAGATTCCAGGCCCAAAAATGTTTAAAAATATTAATATTATATTAGGAATATTGGGAATTAATTCGCAAGAATAAAATTGGATTTCGAATTAAGTAGCGGGTTCAAGCTAAAAGGGGCTTCCCTTTTGTTTGAATTCGGACTTGAATTCGAGGTCCGAATTTATAAATGTGAATTAATTGGTCTTTTAGAGGCAAACAATAAATAGAAAAATTGTAGTTTCTTTAGGTTGGCCCTTAATAAAAATAAGACGAGCCTCGCTGAACAAAAACCCAAAAATTGCGGGGCCCTCATTAGTCGTCTATCTAAAATTATTTAGAACTTGGGGCGTACCGTTTAGCAAATTTCACGGCCTCCCACAAAGTTAAAAAGATGTTAGTCACTTTAGGCGCATTTTAATAATTTACCTTCCTAATACGGGTGTGAATTTCATGCAACCCAAATCCGAATCCAAAATGTTGAATAAGAATGTGTCGAGGATCCGGGTGCATTTCATGTGACGTGATCCAAAAATACGTTTTTAAACGACGTTCACTTTCGTAAAAATATTTTAAAAGCGGTAAATAAATTATAAAATTGCACTATAAGTTGGAGCATGTAAAAAAATTAGATTTTTAGCCATTTATAATAATTTAAGCGACCGTGCTAGAACCACGGGATCCGGGGGTGCCTAACACCTTCCCTCGGGTCAACAGATTCCTTACACAGAATTTCTGGTTCGCAGACTCCAACTGGGAAGTCAAAATTTTCCTCGTTTTGGGATTTAAATTAAATCGGTGACTTGGGACACCAAAAGCCAATCCTTTCCCAAGTGGCGACTCTAAAAAAAAATCCCAATTCGAATAATATCACTTTAAATGGAAAAACACCCTTATAAATTTATCCTTCGGGGTAGGTATATAAAAAAGGAGGTGTGACACCTATGACCACATGAAAGTGTTTGGTTGCAAAGCTTTTGTACATGTGCCTAAAGATGAGAGGTCAAAATTAACTGCCAAGACAAGGCAGTGCAGCTTCATTGGTTATGGCCTTGATGAGTTTGATCACAAGCTATATGATCCAACTGAGAAGAAGGTTATGAGAAGCCGTGATGTTATCTTCGTGGAGGATCAAACCATTGAAGATATTAACAAAGCGGAGAAGCTAAAATCTCCATGTTCTGAAGGTTTAGTCAATCTTGATCAAGTTCCTCATACAAATGCGGATGACGTGTGTGGGCTCAATGATGATGGTAATACCCAAAACAATATTCCAGATCAGCATATTAATAGTGATGGTGATAACAATGCTAATGTTGATGAGGTAGATGCTCTTACTCACGAAGCACTAGGTAGGTGCTTGGCGTTCGCAACCAAGTTCTTCTCCTTCCTATTTTATTTAGCTTTGTATTGGCATTGTTTCTAGACTATGTTGTCTTTTTCTTATTCTTAGACGGGTTGTAGTTGCTCATGACTGGTGACAGCCCGATGTCGGGCTGTGTTATATATTTTATCCGCACTGTTTAAACTTATATATGGGATTTTAGCTAATTAAATGGTTTTAAATGACTTATTATGAACTTATTGTTGGTTTTGGGGTTTGTGTCGGCTGGCCTAGTTTCACTATAGGCGCCATCACGACCGGGTCAGTTTTCAGCTCGTGACAAGTTGGTAATATTAGTTCATGCCTATTTGACTTGGTCTCTACTTGAGAAAGATAGACATAGTGGGCGTTTGGACATAAAAATTGTAAAAATTCCAAAAAAAGGTGAAAAACTTTTCAAGTGAAAATGGTATTTGAAATTTAGAGTTGTGTTTGGACCAAACAGCTTTTTGAAGTTTTTCAAATTTTCGAACATTTTCAAAATGCATCTTCAAGTCAAAATTGAAAATCTTATGAACAAATGCTGATTTCGAAAAAAAAGTGATTTTGTTTTTTAAAAAAGGGAATTTTTTATATGTCTTAACGGGCTCTTAGCCTAGGAAAACTTGGCTAACAAGAATTTGGGATGAAATCAAGAGATTTATAGTCCCAATTAAAGGGTTGAACCTAGAGATAATAAAATCCGACTTGAGCAATTTATCAACTGTTTTGTTCAATATCCATTTGGACTTGAGAAAGCCAAATTGCGCAAAATCACTCTCTTACCGAGAGGTATTGAGAGTTGATAGCTATAATACACCCCGACCAACGAAACAAACTTTAAAGTTCACAACCCGTTAGGTAAACACCTAGGTGAAGGTCATAAGCCTAAGCCCTTTTACAATATTTGAAAACCACTACAAAAACACAATTTCTTAGTTTCAGTTTCCTATTTGCACTCTTAGTTTAATTTAGCTATAGAACCAACCAAATTGTGTGGAAGTGTAATGAAAGATAGTTCAAACTCATGCACAATATATATACCTCTAAGTCCCAATCTCATAGCTTCCTATAGAATTCGACTCCGACTCTGTTGGATATTACTATTGCATCGACCGTTTCATATCCTCGAATAAGAGGTGTGACTTGGATGACATCTATAATTATTTACATTAAACCAATAAAAATATATGATTAGTTAGGGAAAAAAGATCTAAAGAACTACGTAGAATGCCAATAGGGAAGGGCAAGCCACAACTGGTGTAAGGTGGTCAGTTGAATATCTTTTGCCGGTGTGACATTGATGATGGATTAATTGCCTGTGTGGCATCAGGGCGGTCTGATGAAGGCAAATCAAAGAAAAGGACTTGCAGGCTTCTAATTAAGCGAGCAAGATTCTGAGGAGTATGTATGACACCTTAGACAAATCTCATATCGAGAAGATAAAGAAAAATAAAGTGTTATATCATACAACATAAGTTTATATGGTATACGTATTTTTGTATTTCATGATGACGTAAACCACAGAACAAATTTGTAAGGTCTGCTAGGGCAAAACAGACAATACATGTGAAGGTCTTGCATGTGCCGTGACACCTGAAAAAATATATTTTGCATATAGGTCAAATATTATCGTACGTATATATAACTTGAACACTCTTAACGACATTCTTGATTTCATCACTGTCAATTAGCCAAGTTGTGCCTACATACACCCTGATAGTACACTTAAAATCCACCGCCCAAAATCAAACTTATATAATAAGCTCGATTGTTCATTTTGATATAATAAAGGTAAAAAGATTTTAAACAAATAAAAGATAGCTATCTAGATACTAGAATTATTGATGATATTAGTAAAGCTCGAAAGTCACGAGGGAAATGCAGGTAGTAAATAGAAGGACGAGCACATGCATACTTTAATTTCACTAGTTTAATTATTTCTCACTTAAGAACAAAAAGAGCAAGTTAGGTTTCCCTACAGTGGCGGAGCCACCTTACAGGAAGGGGTATTAAATGATACCCCTTTACGGGAAAAATATACTGTGTAGGTAGGTAAAAACAATATATGTATATATATACTATGCATTGACTCCCCTTAATTTTCTGGTATATTTACTTTTATATATTTTGACATCCCTTAACGAAAATTCTGGCTCCGCCACTGCTACTACGTAGAAACTGATTGATACCATCATAAGATAGTACAACAAAAATGTTTGACTCAAAAATACAAAAAAGTTGTAAAATGGAGTGATAATTACCGTCCATTCTTAGTCGAGATGTCTCATCTTCGAGGTTTGGGTAGAAATTCATCTTTAGTAGGTTGCACCATTCAACCAAATGCACATTCAACCTAGGGCTCTGTATGGATCAGATTGGTTCGGATCAGATTTAGCATATTTTGGATTTGGATTTCGAATTTCGGATTCTACAAAATGCAATCCGAATCTGATCCGAATTAATATCGGATCTGATCGGATCGGAATTAAAAGTTTGGATCGGATTTTCGGATTTTGAATCGAATTATTATGCTTCAAACTTGCAAACTCATATGTATATTTTCTTTGTAAAGAGGCAATACAGTTAGAAAAATTCATATTTCTGCAATTATGAGAGTATTGTGGTGCCAATATAGCTAAATCCAGCAATTGTAAAGATAACAACTTGGAGTGTAATGACCCAACTATTCATTTTGAGTATCTGCACTTCGCTCAGTATTTTGAGGGCTCGAGTACTCCGCATGATATATTATGACTTGCGTAAATCATCGGTATTGGTTTTCAAGTTAACCGGAATCGATTTGGAAGAGGGAATTTCAAGATTTAAGCTCTAAGTTGGAAGAGTTGATGAAGTTTGACTTTTTAGCATTTGATCTCGAAATGGAGTTTCATTGGTTCTATTAGCTCAGTTGAGTGATTTTGGACTTAGGAGCGCATCTGGATTGTAATTTGGACGTCCATAGTTGAATTAGTCTTGAATTGGCGAAAGTTGGATTTTTGGCAAGTTTGACCGGGAGTGGGACCTTTTGGTATCAGGGCCGGATTCCGATTTCGGAAGTTCGAATAGGTCCGTAATGGCAAATGTGACCTGTGTGCAAAATTTGAGCTCTATTAGAGGTGATTTGATAGGTGTCGGTATCAGTTGTAGAAGTTGAAGTTTCAAAGTTCATTGATTTTTAACTTGAGGTGTGATTCATCATTTCGAGGTTTTTATGTGTGATATGAAGCTTCGAGTAGGTTTATTTCATCATATAGAAATTTCTCGCAAAATTTGGCGCCGTTTGGAGTTGATTTGATATGGTTCGGACGCTCGTTTGCGATTTTAGAAGTTCTTGAAGTTTAAGTTTGATCTTCATGCGTTTTGGCGTCCGATTCGTGGTTTTAGAAGTTATATTGATGTTTTCATTGCGCGAGTGAGTTCGTATGGTGATCTTAAACCTGTGTGCATATTTGGTTTAGAGCCCCAAGGGCTCGAGTGAGTTTCAGAATGATTTTTAATAATTTTTGAGTGCTGGTTCTGGTTTCTTTGCATTTGCGATATTCTGGTCGCAAATGCGGCCATCGCATTTGCGAAGGAGCCTCACATTTGCGAAGCCTGGGCGGCTGGAAATTATTCGCATTTGCGAATGTTGGCCTTCACATTTGTGAAGTTCTGGTCGCAAATGCGACCTTGACAGGAATCCTCCAGGTTCGTAATTGCGATATGTTTTTCGCATTTGCGGGATTCGCATTTGCAAACCCCCTGTCGCAAATGCAACATCTGCAACCTATTAGTGCAGAGAATTCTGAACTTTTGCTTTAGTTTAAAATTTTTTGAACCCTAGCTTTGATGTGAGGCGATTATATGGAGGGATTTTCATACCAAATTATTGGTTCCAACTATATTTCATAATTTTATATAAGATTTAACATCAAATTCATGAGAAATCTAGGGAAAATTTTGGGGGATTTTGTCAAAGTTTTGAAAAATGAAAATTTGGGATTTGGGGGTCGAATAAGACTCAGATTTGAAAACAAAACACATATTTGGACTCGTGAGGGTATGGGTAGTCAAGACCTACCCTTGGACCCGGGTTTTGACCGGGCCGGCCCCGGGTTTGACTTTTGTTGACATTTTAGAAATTTGCCAAAAATTACAGCTTTATTAACTAAAATTATTTTCTTTTGTATTGTGTGATGTATTCAAGTCGTGTTTGGCTAGGATTGAGCCGAGCGGAGGTGAATTGGTAAAGGAAAAAGGCTTAATCGAGTGTTGAGTTAGTCGAATGGAGGTAAGTGTCTTGTCTAACTTTGTTGAGGAAATTTTTCCTTCTATTTGGCATTGTTTGCTAGATGCGGGGTTGATACATATATGAGGTGACGAGCGTATATGTATGTGCCAGTGTTAATCATGCTCGGGTGGTGGGGGTGGTGGATTATGTTATATTTTTGTTTGTAGGATTTTGTGACCTTCCTACTTCATGCCTTGCTTGACTCTTAGATACTAAGAATATAAAATTAAATGTTAGAAATCAAGACTTTGCCTAATACAATTTGATGAAATTTGATAAAATTCCGAGAATACATTAGTGTATCTAATTCGGTCATCTCTATGCGTAATTATTAATACATTTATATGACCGATATTTTGAGATGCTAGATTATATATTTGTGTTGGTGATAAATTGTGATATTTGAGGAAGTACTTCAATTATACGACCCTTAAGGGTCCATTTAATCATTGTTGGCTTGGAGAGCCGTGATTGAGAATTTATTTGGAATATTCGTTTGAGCACTCTCCTCGATGTTATTTATATTTTCTGCCTTGTCACTTTATTGGTATTCATTTTCTTGGTAAGGAAGAGTGTTAAGCACAAAGGGTGATGCCGTGCTATTTTTATATACATTATCATATGAGAAAGAGTGTAAAACACGAAGGGTGATGCCGTGCCATTTTTATTATTCATTATCATGTGAGGAAGAGTATAAAGCACGAAGGGTGATGCCGTGCCATTTTATATTTATTATCATATGAGGAAGAGTGTAAAACACGAAGGGTGATGCCGTGCCATTTCATTTATATTGTTATGCTTTTAATATCGTGAGATCATGGCATGAAGGGTGTTTTCGTGCAGGTAAGGATGACAGACATGCATTGTGATGTGATATCTATTTCTCGTGTATACATTATGCCTTTATCTTGAACTGTTATTATTATTGTAATTACATATTTTGAGTGACCTATTGTTATTGTCCTGTACTTGATCTTTATTTCGATTGTTGTTGCATTGTCCATATCTTTTACTTGCTTAACTTGAAAATACCATTCCTATTTTCTGCTTTTATAATTATACTCCTGTCATATCTATCCTGTTGCCCTTTAGTATAAGTCTCCCACCATGCTAGTCATTCATGCCCTTACTTGTTAACTTGTAAAGATCATATGTTCTTTTTCGTATTTGATATGCTTGAATTTAGGTCTCTACCATGCTAGTTAGTTGGGGTTGATATTCCTTGCCTTTCTATTTGCTATCCTTACTCACATGCCATCCGCCTAGTCTGTTGTAGTATCCACATGTATATCCTCTTTCATTATTGATACTTGCGTGTCTCCTACTTTATAATTCCTGTCACCGATATTTCTGTCATTTGGTTGGTTATGTTATATGTACATTTGGTGAGGATGAGTTGGAAGCACGAAGAGTATTGTCGTGCTAGTTGATTTAACATATAATCATTTGTTTATGGTGAGGAAGAGATAAAAGCACGAAGGGTGCTACCATGCCATCTAACATATTATTTTGGATATACTTCTCATACAAGGAATGATTATAATTTGTCTACTGTGATTCCTCTTAGAAATTGTTAACTGTCTCGCAAGGTTGTTTACGGCATTATTATCTGTTATGTTTTGAACTTTCTACACTATTAGTCTAATGTACATGTTATATAATAAACATCTTTTGACTGAAAACCTCGTCACTACTTCGACAAGGTTAGACAAATTACGTACTAGTACATGGGGTCGGTTGTACTGATGTTGGACTTCTGCACATTCATGCAGATTATCTCTTAGAGCAGAGTCGTTAATGATGTCTAGTGCTGACGCCGAAGATGTTCGTGCATTCTGGATATAGATGTCATTTGTCCTTGGTAGTTTTAGATTTTGTTATTCTGTTTATGTATATTTCAAATAGAATGTATATTTATTTGTACTAACTTTGTAAATTTCAAGTCTTAGAAGCTCGTGATTCGTAATACCAGTTCTTGGAAAATTTTAAATGTTCAGATAATTCTTTCCTATTATTACTTTAATCACACTTGGATTGTGTTCTCTGTTAGTTGGCTTACCTAGCGGGTCGAGTTAGGTGCCATCACGACTGGTGATTTTTAGTTCGGGATAAGGTGGTATCAGAGCACTAGGTTTGTAAGTTTTATGAGTCATGAGCAAGTGTCTAGTAGAGTTCTGTGGATCGATATGATGACATCCATATCTATCTTCGGGAGGCTACATGGCATTTAGGAAAAAATTCCCTTTCTTCTTTCCTTATCGTGCGACCGTGCTTGAAATCTGTGACTTTTACTCCTCTTGATCGCTTCTATGCAATATTGTGCACTCAATATTTGCTATGTGCCGATTATAGGTGATGCTTCATAAAGATTACGACAACTATGGATTCTTGGTTATCATCGCGATATGCTGTCTAGCCTCAAAAGCAGATGCAATGCTGGATCTTCTAGTTGTTTGTTTGTGGTATGAGGCGGGTTCACATGTCTGGTTGGTAAGCACAAGTTTGGGAAGATTGGATGGTGGCCTGGCTATTACGATTAAGGTGGGTTCATGGCAAGGTGTCGATTTGAGTATAACCGGTGGGCCATCTCCTACATGATGAGTTGGGATCATGTGCTTCGTATGAGTTTTACATTTGGTGGAGTGCATACGTGATCATTTCAGAACATTTGGCGAAGTTGTTTGACTATTGCAATAAAGGATAAGCACTTGGTAGAGTTTTCAGGGTGTTTTTTTTATTAGTATTGCATGAATTTTTGAAGTATTCAACTAAATAGTCGTGCGGGATCGGAGCATGACGTGAAGACGTGGTACTTTGGGTTGCTGATGAGGTGATTTATGGCTCCGAGCTAAGTGGTGGACTCCGCCAATGACGAACAAATTGTAGAATCATGGGCCGTATCAGTTTTCGAACCAAAGGAGTTTTTGGTTATTTCTTCGAATGGTCATATGCTGGTGAAGCAGGGGTTGCCCGACGTATATTAGTTATGTATTAAAGATCAAAGTAAGATGAGTGGTCACCGAGAAAGTTCTGGAAGGTTCCCGATCTCATGTAGTCTTTAAGGACTTTTGGATTTGTCTATGAGCGAGCTTGAAAATGGTAGCGAATGATAATCGGATCTACGGTATGTCCTTGTCAGGAAATGTCTACATGTCAATGTTGGAGTGATGCAAGAAATGGTTTCAGATTCCTAAGAGGTTCCCTCAGAGCAGTCATATCGGGTCAAGTTACTTTCGGGTTGGTAGTCTGCATGACTAGGTTGAGTTGGAGGCAATAGGTTTCGACTACTCGATTATGTATTAATGAATTCCGAAGAATTTATCATGGTTATGACCACGGTCAGAGTTGATGCCTTCTACAAGTATAAGAGCTATATTGTGTGTGGTAGTGTTCTCCTAATTGAGTTAAATGAAAGATTCTCGGTTGATGAGGTGTCCAATTAGCTTATGGACCAGATTTGACTATAAGACTTTTGTAGTGTTGCAATTTTGCATCTTAGGGGCGATGCTCCGTGTGGGGTTTGAAAATTTACATGTACAAGGTTGCAATTAGTTTGGAGGGAAGAATATACGTTCTTGATGTCGCGGATGATTTCGAGTGTTTGAGGTTTTACCGGCACTATTTGATACTTCTAGAGGAGAGTGCGAAAACTGGCAGCGCACTGTGTCTTGACTTTTGAATATTTCTGTAAGGTGATGGATTCTGAGTTACATACCAGCCAATTAGGTAACGGTGTTGAAATCAGGTATGAAGATTGTGGTATTCGTGAGGTTCAGAGACTGGATGTTCTTATTGGCAGGTTATTCCTTGATTGCAAGTTGTGGAGAAATATTAAGGATTGGATGATTGATAGTAGATGTTATACAAAGGTTTCTACGGACTTTTGAAAGGTTAATATCATGTTTAGGGATGATCAGAAATTGGTTTCGGGGTCGCTTTTGAGCCTAATGAGAATGCGTGTTCTCTATCGAACCGGATTTGTTTATTTTTATGTAGTTGTTCCCACATGTATATCAGCGGGCGGAATGGATGTTATTCGCGCCTTGTTTATGTCATATGTTTCTCTTTTATGATATTACGAGTTGCGAGGGTTCCATGATTCTTCACGCACATATTGTGATTTAGTTTAGGCATCATAGCACTATATGCGAGGTTGCCTTTATGATGTTGATTTGCTTGTTGCAACATAGTTATGCTTGTCTTTCTCAGTATTGTTTATTCCTAATGATTTTTCCCCACAGTTATATTTTGTGCACTCTATTTTGCTTAATGTTGACGCACATGTGATCAGCGAGCTTGAGTATTATGGCTTGAAGGGTACCCTATGTGGATTGATATGATGGGATTGGGTTGTACGCCGCAACGGTACAGTGATGATATGTAACTCCTTATGTATACTTCGTGTATTTTTCTTTCACCTTGTTGAAATTATTTTATAGTAAAATGATAAAATTTCTCTGTCTCATTAACTTGCTTAGTAGCATTCTTATTTAGTTTCTTACTATTATCTGTCATGTCTGAATTGTTACTTGTTGGTGTACAGAATCGGTTTGTGTGGGGCTCCATATGATTATTTTTTATACTGGTTGATGGCGCTGCTTGTATTGGCTGAGATGAGGTTTCTAGACTTGAGGATGGCTCTATTATATTGGGATGAGGATAGTTTGGAAGAATAATACTATGTTTTGCGGAGGATTTGGACAATTGCACTGGTCGGGAAAGTGAGTTTCTTGGCTTGTTGATCAGATGAGTGGTTAAGCTGTTATGCATGTTTCTTTCATCATCGTTGGGTTATGAAGTTTTGAACGAGGTTCTAATCGATATGAGGTTTGCTACCGGCACCGAATTTGTTTTTGGGGGAAGTAATGGTGGTCAGCAGTTTCTTCTGTGAGTGTCGAAGTGATGGGGTATATCATGTGATTATATCTTGGGTTATAGTTATGACCGATACAACTTGTTCAGACTTATACAGTGTGTAGATGTGGGATTCGGGTCTTGTAATGAATTCTGGGTGATAAAGATTGAGTTCTAAGGTTTAAGGACCAAGGTTGAAATGAGGATCTCTAGTTATGTTGAGTTGGCGGGCATATGTGGAATAGGGTGAAGTGGGATCACCCCTACGTTTATGCCTACTAAGGTTATTCCGTGATCTGATGACTTTGGAAAGGACTCCTGGCACGTTCGAGAAGAACGCATGTTTAAGTTGTGGAGGTTGTAATGACCCGGCTGGTCATTTTGAGTATCTGCACTTCGCTCGGTATTTTGAGGGCTCGAGTATCTCCGCACGATGTATTATGATTTGTGTAAATCGTCGGTATTGGTTTTCAAGTTAACCAGAATCGATTTGGAAGAATAAATTTTAAGATTTAAGCTCTAAGTTGGAAGAGTTGACCAAGTTTGACGTTTTAGCATTTGACCTCGTAATGGAGTTTTGTCGGTTCCGTTAGCTCCGTTGGGTGATTTTTGACTTAGGAGCGCGTCCGTATTGTAATTTGAAGGTCAGTAGTCAAATTAGTCTTGAATTGGCGAAAGTGAGATTTTTGGGAAGTTTGACTGGGAGTGGACCTTTTGGTATCGGGATTCCGATTCTGAAAGTTGGAATAAGTACATAATATCAAACGTGACCTGTGTGCAAAATTTGAGGTCAATTGGAGGTGATTTGATAGGTTTCGGCATCGGTGTAGAAGTTGAAGTTTCAAAGTTCATTGATTTTTTTATTTGAGGTGTGATTTATCGTTTCGAGGTTGGTATGTGTGATTTGAAACTTCAAGTAGGTTTGTATCATCATATGGAACTTGTCTGCAAAATTTGGCGCCGTTTGGAGTTTATTTGATATGGTTTGGTTTCTCGTTTGCAATTTTAGAAGTTCTTGGACTTTAAGTTTGATCTTCATGCGTTTTGGTGTCTGATTCGTGGTTTTAGAGGTTATATTGAAATTTTGATTGCGCGAGCGAGTTTGTATGATATTTTTAAACTTGTGTACATATTTGATTTTGGAGACCCGAGGGCTTAGGTGAGTTTCGAATTGGTTTCGGAATGATTTTTCATAATTCTTGAGTGTTGGTTCTGGTTTCTTCGCATCTGCGATATTCTAGTCGCAAATTCGGACATCGCATTTTCAAAGGAGCCTCACATTTGAGAAGCCTGGGCGTCTGGGCAATATTCCCATTTGCGATGAGCCCTGCCGCATTTGCGAATGTTGGTCTTCGCATTTGTGAAGTTCTGGTCGCTAATGCGACCTTGACAGGAATCCTCCAGGTTTGCAATTGCGATATGTTTTTTGCATTTGCGGGGTTTGCATTTGCGAACCCCTTGTCGCAAATGCGACATCTGCAACCTGTTAAGTGCTGAGAATTCCGAGTTTTTGCTTCACTTTTCATATTTTTGAACCCTAGCTTCGATGTGGGGCAATTTTGTGGAGGGATTTTCATACCAAATGATTGGGTAAGTGCATGTAATCAATTTCCAACTATATTTCATGATTTTATATATGATTTAACATCAAATTCATGAGAAATCTAGGGAAAATTTTGGGTGATTTTCTCAGCCCACTTGTTGCTCGAGAAGAGATGGGAAAGATGCTCAATATCATTTGATTGAATAGTTGACCCAACCCCTTGTTGTTTGAAGAAACTCTCCACTTCAATTGGTATTTTTTTCACGAAAAGCAGACATGAGATAAGAAATCCAATCTTTCACTAAGATTTCGAATAGCGGTCCCGAATTCAAGTTGATTCTATTTCGACGCTTTTATATAGAAGCGGGCAGTCCCATTTAAAAGGATTCTATCTAGTCTGGCCCAGATACAATGTTGAACAGTTTGATTATTGCTCAAAGTCAATTTGCTGTCATTGAAAGAACAATCAAATAATCCAAACGAGAAAATCATATCTTCAAAGCTCATCACTTCAATAAAGGCATTGAAGTCAGGAGGCCGACCCCCAAGTTTTTTCTAATGGAAGCTAAAATGAATTGAATTCTCTCTTTTCTTTTGGGAGTGCCTGAAGAGACCTGCTCACTGGAAGGTACCATTCTTTTAGAATGGTGAAAAGGTTACCTATAAGTTTTGAAAAATAAAAATTTGGGATTTGAGAGTCGAATAAGTCTCGAATTTGAAAACAAATGTCACGACCCAAAATCCCTCCGAAGGAGCCGTGATGGTACCTAGTCTCTAAACTAGGTAAGCTTGACATTAACTGAAATAATATTGATATTTACTAACTTTAAATTAAATAACTCTGAACAAATACAACTCCCCAAAACCGGTAGTACAAGTCATAAGCTTTTCTAAGAGTAGTTATTCAAAATAAACATGTCATTGTTCCGAAACCAAAAAGGAACAAATGAAAATAAGTACAAATGAAGGTGACTCCGAGGCCTACGAACGCAGCAACAGGTTTACCTTTAGTCTCCATCGCAACGGCCCGCACAGCTACTACCGATCATATACCTAGATCTGTAAATAAAAATGTATAGAAGTAAAGTATGAGCACACCAAAATGGTGCCTAGTTAGTATCAAGACTAACCTCGGCGGAGTAGTAACGAGGAACAGTCAAGACACCTACGGGTCAAAGAAACTGAACAGGATATGATAATAAACTTTCAGGATAAAGATAACAAAGTAATATCAACAACATATAGAAAACCAACCACAATCAGTAGAAACAACAAAGGGAAACACGGATGGAAACGAAAGATAACCAAGTAAATTAACACTAACATAGCATGAACACAGACAAGTAAAAATATACTCAAATAAGGAAGGCGATGTCAACTCAATAATCATATCATTTCTGATGCACAATTCGAGTCATCTCAAACTCAATGTCTCATATCATAGCCTCAATTACCAAACCTTTAGCACACCCGGCCCCTTGTGCACACATATTTCTATCTTATTTTGCACAACAACCTTTTCATTGTTAGCTTCAAGGTTTCGTATATTAATTTTGATGATAACAAACCAATATAAATCGAAGAACATTTACTTGTGGCAATCTTATTTTTGTACAGGTTTATTCAAGAAAGAAGTTGCTGGTAAAGATCCAAACAAATATAGGGAGGAGAATATCATGTGAAAAATTATCAAGGAAGATTATTTTCATATATTTAATCTCCAAGCGTCATAAAAGGAATAGTATTTGAAAGTGAAAATCCAAATATTGAATGGCTTACTACAATATTAGAAGAAGAATCTATGGAAATTATGGATAAAAAGTTCTTCAACATCTTGAAGGAAAGTTGCTAAAATCATGGAGAAGATCTATTATTTTGTAAAAGGAAGATACTATACGGAAGAAATATTACAAGGCAAGAAAGAATATATTTCTTATGGAAAGAAAATATATTATGAGTATAGTATATTCTCTATTATCGAAAGAGATTATTTTTCAAGACCAAGAAAGGAGTCAAAGATATATTGAGATCTATAAAAAAGGAAATATTCTATTGGAAGAAGATACTATGGTTTATTTTAGGAAGCAAATCTTTTACACCAATCAAAGAAGTGTATTAAGAAAACGAAAGAGGGGATCTACGGAAGGAACACTATATAAAAGAATATTGGAGGGTGCATATGTCAAGCCACAAATATATGATCAGTACCTGCTCAAAAGGAAATTATGTAACAAAGGAAGTTCCACTGTCAAATTGTCCACAAGGAAACAAATGGCATCAACATGTACTCCACAAAATCTTTTGTGAGCAATTACAAGAAAGTAGCAGGTGTCATGGACGCACACTCAGAAGGCAAGAAGTACAAAGTGTCCAAGTTCAAAGGACATTTTCAAATACTGCCATGGCAATTTATAGAAGCAAATAAAATTAGAAAAGGACATGATCAAGACAAAATATGAAGTATCAATTGACAAAGACTACTATCAGCAACCAAGGAATGATTCAATCAAGAAAGGAAAACAAATATTTTTGAAGACCCATTTGCAAGTATCAAGAGAATCATTTCTAAATATCCTTGAGTTATGCAATAGCCAGAAGATGTTGTAAGGCTATAAAAAGGAGATCTACAAAGGAAGAAAGCATGCAGCCTTCTATACAAATTGTCTATCTAACTACAAGTTCTTTATTCTACTCTTAACAAGCATTGTAATTTACTTTAGTAGATTTACTATGTACACAAAAGAGAGAAGAGGGATAGAAAAATTGGTAAGGCAGTGTGTCCGGAGAGGTTGTGTCATTGTTCGTTTCTTTGGTGAGCGAGTGAAAACCAAAGGGTCGTTGTTGGTGAGTGAGTGAAAACCAACCCTGTAAATGTTGGTGGTGAACGTTGAAAATCACACACGATGTACTCAACACAAATTACAAAGATCTCAAGAGATAACATCCTTGCAACCCAAGGAGACTGGATTAGGATACCACATTAGTTCCGAATCAGTATAAAATTCCTGGTGTCATTTAATTTATCGCTCTTATGCTATATTCTGTTCCTTTACTGTTTATTATGATTAACACTTATTTAAATCCAAAGGACTAACAGTTCTGTGCAGGTTGTCTTCGCATAAGTCGACTAGGTCTAAAGAGTAGCCGACTAGAAATTTAAAAAGGCTATAATTCACCCCCCCCCCCTGTACTTTTAATTGGTATCAGAGCAGGTCTCGCATATTTACTTTTGCTTAACAGCAAGTGAGAAAACGTCATGTCAGCACACACAGTTATCGGAGCCTTACTCCAAGAGGGGACTTCTGCATTAAGACCACCAAACTTCAACAGACAATATTACACTCACTGGAAAATTCGAATGGAAGCTTTCATCAAATTTTATGATGTCAAAGTATGGCGAGTCATCAAGAAAGGTGACTTTCCTCTCCTATAGTCCGAACCAGAAAAGAAACTAGAAGGACATGTATCTACTAAAACCCTTGATATTGATGATTATACTGATGAGCATATGGCGATTGTACAGATAAATTCAAAGGCAAAAAATCAATTATACAATTTTAGAAGAGGAGAAGAATTTGAGAAAATATCAAGTTGTGACACAGCCAAAGAAATGTGGGATAAACTTAAAGTTACCTATAAAGGTACCAGTAAAGTAAAAGAAACAAGGATAAACCGTCTGATTCGTGATTATGAGTTGTTTCAAATAAAGGAAGATGAATCCATTGAAGACATGTTTGGACGATTTAGCAAAATAGTTGGAGATCTAAAATTATTTGGAAGACCATATTCAAGTGGTGAACAAGTCAGAAAGATTCTAAGAAGTTTACCCACCTTATGGCAACCAAAAGTTGTTGCTCTTGAATACGGAGATCTTGACAAACTATCATATGATGAACTTCGTGGAGACCTTATAGCCTTTGAGCTAACCCATCTCAAAAAGCATGGACATGAAGATAAGAAAAAGAGTGTTGTTTCTAAATTAACTATTGCTGAGTCTGAAAGTGAAGCTGAAGAAGAAGGAGACAAACATGAAGATGATATTAGATTATTTTCTAGAGTTGTCTCTAACACGACGCGAAGAAGCAAGAGAAATGGAAGAGTCAATTCAAGTTCTAGAAAAGGTAATCAAATAAGTGAGCAGAAAAAAATGACAGAAAGTGCTACAAATGCGGAAATTATGGTCACATCCAATCTAACTGTCCATAACTAAAAAGGAAACGATCCAAGGGCTATCGAAAGAGAAAATCTTCCAGCGTATGGAGTGATGAATATATGCCAGATAAAAATCATAATGAAGTTGCCAACCTTTATTTCATTGCACGAAGTGAGACAAGTGAGAAAAGAAAATCTTTTGGTATCTTGAGTGATGAAGATATATCAGACAACGATCATGAGGAATCTACAAGCAACTACATTATGGCCCCAAGTGACACAAGTGAGGTAAGATTTCATGATTGTGATAAATGTAATGAAATTCAAAGTATCGTAGAATAGTCTTTAGAAGATATGAGAAAAATTCTTGATGAGCTCATGAAGACTAAACGGGAGAAGAAAAACCTGGAGACCCAACTTGAAGAATATAACAAGTTGAAAAAGGAAAAGGAAGAGTGGGATATTCTACTTGAAGAATATCAGGTTGAAAATGACTTACTTCAAGAAGAAAATATGGAACTTCGCAAATAAATGAATAATTTGCACATATCTTCCCGTCACCATTTTGATCGACTGAACAAGCGGGCTCATTTTCTTCATAACTCCAAGTTGACTGACAAGGGATATACCAGTAGACGCCCTACTTCAAACAAGTCGACTCAGGAAAGCTTCAAGTCGACTAAGGCACCTGCTGGTAAATACTCTAGTTCTTTTGTTACATGTCACTACTGTGGTAATTTTTGACATAAGGTATTTGCATGTAATTATGCCAAAAGTTATGTTAGATCAAAATATGTTTGGAGACCAAAACATTTATATACATCTCAAACTATTCAATCTACTAACCATGAAGGACCCAAAAAGATCTGGGTACCAAAAATAAATTGATTTGTTTTGCAGGAACTCTCTAGTCCAGCGATAAAAAGGATTAAAGATGTTTGCGTATTGGCTGGTTGAGGAACGTGCTTCAAGATTTTACATATTCATAGAGGATGAATGAAATACGACGTATGATCTAAAAGTGTGACTGGTACCACTAAGGTTTATTCAAGTTCTTCTCGCTGCATATATTCAGCTATTGGTTTAGTAAAGTATAACCTAGTTTATGCATATTAGCCATCTATATGCACTTCGAGTCCACTGGCTACATCACATTGTTATTTTATTTGGTATTATTTTTTTATCTATGACTTAGAGACTTTAAATAGCCTGAGTACATGTTTTGCATGAACCATGTCATTTGCATAAGATATTAGGATAAGAAATCATGTGATTATACTGATATCGTACGAACTTAACTCATGCCTATATGTGTCTTAGATTATTCTTGAAATGAATTATGTGTATAATAGTACCTTCTTGGTAAGAATACTAATGCTTCACTTAAGACCAAGAAAGTTATCTAACTTTGAGGCCACTTCTGCACATGAAACATTTTGGGTAATACTCAAGCTTGAAGACGAAAGGTATGTATCTCTATTATTTGCTTTAATTGGGTTATATTCTGGATCTATATTAGAGGACACCTTATGTGAGATATATAAGGAAGAAAAAATAAGTGTTGATTATTTTTATTTTTTGTTGCAAATTCTTACCAAAAGCTTGGATGGTAAATATATATGTTTCTATTTGATGATTATCCTTACTTTCGCATGTGTCATATTTTTTAATAAGAAAATAACGCTTTTGTTGTGATCACCGATGCGAGTTTAAATAGTATTTGTTTGACATTTTCTTGCAACAAGCATGATCTTTCACATCTTAGTTTGGTGCCTCAGTTGAAAGCTGACCTGAAAAGGAAATATCCTTTTTGCATAAATTGTCATCATTGGCTCATATGTGCTTTAATATTTTCATTGGATATTATCTTGAATGAAACTTTATCTGAGCTATGGGAAGGAAGAAAAATTAATTTTTGGTTATCTTATTTCCTTTAGTTGCAACTGTCTTAGTAAGACTCTTGACATATTCCTTATTCATTACTACTTACGAGCTTATGAAATTTAGAATATTAGGTGTAGAGATATCTCAACATGCGTGCTTTTCTTTACACTAATACTTTTCTAAAAAAAATTGTGAATAAGGATGGAGAACTTGCAGTGGATAGCTTGCAATAAATTGCTAGTGACATATTTATACTAGTTAAACTAGATAGTCATGAAGAAGCATTAAAACGATAAATGTTGGATTCTAACAATACAAGATTTGTTGAACGAAGATAAAAGAATCAACAATATGAAAATTCAGTACCAAGAAAATGAGCTAAAATCATGGATATCTAAAGGCGGATAAGACTGGTAAGGTTGTAAAAATTATGTGTAAATTTGTAGCTCAATGTTTCACAACAAGAAGGTCTGTTTCTTCCTTGAGAGTTTTGTTAGAATATCATTTTTTATGTGCTTATTACAAAGGTTATAAAATATTTTTGTATGGATGTTGAAATATTTTTAAATGGTTTGAAAACTGCATAACTTTATTCTCTAGCCTCTCTCTGGAATTGAAAAGATTTTTAATCACATTCGTGTGACTCAGACTAATTACCGTTTCAACTGATGATTATTCTTTACAAGATGTATTTGCTAGAGCATATTTTTTGTAATACTAACCAAAAGCATGTCAAGCATTTTTAAGCCTTTGGTAGATGATCGGGTTGGAAATGTGTATAATGAAGAATTTACCCTTATCTTCATATTCCAAATAATGCAAAGCAAGGAGAAAACTAGTAAGTCCAACGATCAAATAAAGTACCAAGGTATGACCGACTCTATTGCATTTTTATGACATATATTTTGGTATACATGATCCCATAATATATCTTTTTAGTGCCACAAAGGATCTTTGGTTGATTCTAAATTATGGATTACTGTATGCAAGAACTAATTATTTTGATCTTGTAGAATATTTTCAAATGCAAACCTTGCAGGCAACAAGTGGACTGAAATAAAAATTGGAATGGAGATTTTTAATATTCTCATGTCATGAAAAGGATAACAACTTCCATGAGAATGATCCCATATCCTTTTCTTTGGTGATATGATTCCATATTTATTTTGTGATATAATTATATGACCTCGTGGCTCTTGTATGCATTAATATGTTGTAATCTTACGTTTTTGCTCAATATATTCTTGAAAAGACTAATATGTGAGGATATCAAAAGTTGCTAAATCTTTTTAAATTATCGAGCATTTTTCAAGTGACTATGTGCGATTACACCATCTTATATGCTAAATGACGTTTTGAATCTCTGTGATTAAGTATCCTGTGATTTTTTTTTAAATCTCTGCTAAGCTTTCAATCATGTGAAATGATGTTCCTCAATGGTCTAGAATTTTTTTCAGTCTACCTACAATGACAGTTCAATATTTTAGCTCTGGGTTAACGAGTTGGATATTTTGGTCGGACTAAAAGCTATCAACAAGCTTAAATTTTTGTTAGATTTTTTCTTTCTGCTTACGGCTTCTAAAGGGAATTATTACTACATGTTTTTGCATATTTCCTACAAGTTACTTCACCCTTTTGATGATGACAAAAGGGGAAAAAATAATGTATACAAAAGGTAGAATGTATTGAGGCAGGGGGAGCAGAATTGAGGAATGCATGAAGTGAGGGGGAGTTCACACTTGATGTAGTACATGCATTTCGGGAGGAAGACTTCAGGAAAGTAACCGGTTTATCTAGCTTATAACTTATCACTGCCTGTAATTAAGTATTTGATTAAAAAAATTTATTTTGTACTCAATGGTTTGCCATCATCAAAAAGGAGAAGATTGTTAGCTTCAAGGTTTCGCGTATTATTTTGATGATAACAAACCAATATAACTCAAAGAATATTTACTTGTGACAATCTTATTTTTTTACAGGTTTATTCAAGAAAGAAGATGCTAGTAAAGATCCAAATAAATGTGGGGAAAAGAATATCATGTGAAGAATTATCAAGGAAGATTATTTTCAGAGATTTAATCTCCAAGCGTCATAAAAGGAATAATATTTGAAAGTAAAAATTTAAATATTGAATGGCTTACTACAATATTAGAAGAAGAATATATGGAAATTATGGATGAAAAGTTCTTCAACATCTTGAAAGGAAAGTTGCTAAAATCATGAAGAAGATCTATTATTTTGTGGAAGGAAGATACTATATGGAAGAAATATTACAAGGCAAGAAAGAATATATTTCTTATGGAAAGAAAATATATTATGAGTATAGTATATTCTCTATTATAGAAAGAGATTATTTTTCAAGATCAAGAAAGGAGTCAAAAATATATTGAGATCTATAAAAGAGGAAATATTCTATTGGAAGAAGATAGTACGGTTTATTTTAGGGAGTAAATCTTTTACACTAATCAAAGAAGTCTATTAAGAAAAGGAAAGAGGGGTTCTACGGAAGGAACACTATATAAAAGAATATTGGAGGGCGCATATGTCAAGCCATAAAGATATGATCAATACCTGCTCAAAAGAAAATTATGTAACAAAAAGGAAGTTCCAATGTCAAATTATCCACAAGGAAATAAATGGCATCAACATGTACTCCACAAAATTTTTTGTGAGCAATTACAAGAAAGTAGCAGGTGTCATGGACGCACACTCAGAAGGCAAGAAGTACAAAGTGTCCAAGTTCAAAGGACATTTTCAAATACTGCTATGGCAATTTATGGAAGCAAATAAAATTAGAAAAGGACATGATCGAGACAAAATATGGAGTATCAATTAACAAAGACTACTATCAACAACCAAGGAATGATTCAATCAAGAAAGGAAAACAAATATTCTTGAAGACCCATTTACAATGATCAAGAGAATCATTTCTAAATATCCTTGAGTTATGCAATAGCCAGAAGATGTTGTAAGGCTATAAAAAGGAGATCTACAAAGGAAGAAAGCACGCAACCTTCTATACAAATTGTCTATCCAACTACAAGTTTTTTATTCTACTCTTATAATTCACTTTTATATATTTACTGTGTACAAAAAAAGAGAAGAGAGATAGAAAAATTGGAGAGGCAGTGCGTCCGGAGAGGTTGTGTCATTATTCGTTTCTTTGGTGAGCGAGTGAAAACCTAAGGGTCATTGTTGGTGAGAGAGTGAAAACCAACCCTATAAACGTTGGTGGGGAACGTTGAAAATCACACACGCTGCACTCAACACAAATTGGCCCCATAAAAAACGACCCAAGGAAAATAGTTATTACTTTCCCATGATCGTGCCTCATTTTTTGGTGTTTTGTGGCCATAAAAAGGAATTTTACCCCCAATTTTTATATTTTCATGTGTTATAGCCCATGCCATTTGCATGCATCCAGGCGACCGGACCCGAATCATCTAAAATTTTACCGGCCCATAAAAATGACCCAAAGAATAATAGTCATTACTACGCCATGACCGCTTCTCAGTTTTAGCATTTTATGGCTAGAAAAAATGAATTCAATCCAATTTTAAATTTTCTTGTGCTATAGTCCACGCCATCTGCATGCATCCGGGCGACTAGACGCGAATCGTCTAAAATTTTGCCGGCCTATCAAAAACGATCCAAGGAACAATAGTAATCGCTACGCCATGTTCGTTCCTCACTTTTTGGCATTTTTGGGCCATAAAAATAAAATTTCGTTTGATTCATACATTTTTCGTGCGCTATGGCCCACACCATTTGCATGCATCCGGCCGATCGAACCCGAATCGTCTAAAAGTTTACGGGCCCATCAAAGATGACCTAAGGGAAAATAGTTGTCACTTCGCCATGTGCGTTCCTTTTTTTTTAATAGTATTTTGGTACCATAAAAAGGAATTTCACCCGATTTTCAGATTTTTTTGTTATAGTCCACGCCATCTGCAAGCATTCGAGCAATCGGACCCGAGTCGCCTAAAAATTTGCCGGCCCAAAATGAATGATCTAAGGAACAATTGTCATTGCTTCTCCATGACCATTTCTCGTTTTTTGATATTTTAGGGCCATAAAAAAATTCCGCCCGATTCCTAGATTTTCGTGTGCTATTGCCCATGGTATCTGCATGCATCCATGCGACCAGACCCGAATCACCTAAAAAAATGTCGGCCCATCAAATAGAGCCTAGGAACATTAGTTATCACTTCGCCATGACCGTTCCTCATTTTTCGGCATTTTGGGACCATAAAATAGTAATTCCGCCTAATTCCTAAAATTTTAAATATTAGTCATTAGTTCGCCATGACCGTTTCTTATTTTTTTGGCTTTGGGACCATAAAATAGTAATTCCGCCCGATTTCTAAAAATTTATATGCTACAGCCCATGCCATCTACATGCATCTGGGCATCTGGACCTGAGTCACCTAAAATTTTGTCAGACCATAAAAAATAAGCCAAGGAACAATAGTCATTGTTTTTCCATGACGGTTCCTCATTTTTTGGTATTTTGGGGCCATTAAGAAAGAGTTTCGCCTGATTTTCACATTTTCGTGTGTTTTATAGCCCACACCATGCGCATGTATCCAGGCGACTGGACCCGAATCTCCTAAAATTTTGACGGCCCATAAAAAATGACCCAAGGAACAATAGACATCGCTTCGGCATGATCGTGACTTGTTTTTAGCATTTTTGAGCCATAAAAAGAGATTTTCTCCTGATTCCTAAATTTTTTTGTGATATAGCCCATTCTATCTCCATGCATCTGGGCGACTGGTCCAAAATTGCCTATAATTTTAGCAACCCATAAAAAATGACCCAAGGAATAATAGTAATTGTTTCGCCATGACCGTTCCTCATTTTTTCGTATTTTGGGGCCACAAAAATAAAATTTCGCCAATTTTCTAGATTTTCATGTGCTATTGTCCACGACATCTGCATACATCCGGGGACTGGAGCTGAATCGCCTGAAATTTTGCTGGCTCATGAAAAATGACCCAAGAAACAATGGGCATAGCTTAGCCATAATCGTTCCTCATTTTTTCATGTTTTGGGGCCACGAAAAAGAAATTTTGCCTCATTTCTAAATTTTTGTGTGCTACAGTCCACGCCATCTGCATGCATCCGGGCGACGGGACTCAAATCACTTAAAATTTTTCCAGCCAACAAAAAAAGACCCTATGAATAACAAACATCGCTTCACCATGAATGTCCATCATTTTTTGGCATTTTGGGGTCATATAAAAGAAATTTCATCCGATTCTCAAATTATCGTGTGCTAGCCCACGCCATTTGCATGTGTCCGGGTGACGAGACCTGAATCGCCTAAAATTTTCCCGACTCATAAAAATGACCAAATGATCAATATGCACATTTCTCGCTTTTGGAGTTTTTGGGACACAGAAAAGAAATTCCGCTTGATTATTAGATTTTCGTGTTCTATAGCGCACACCATCTGCATGCATCCGAGCGACAGGACCCGAGTTGCCTAAAATTGTCGGCCCATAAGAAACGATCCATGGAACAATAGTCATTGCTCCCCCATGATTGTTCCTCATTTTTTTAGTTTAGGGTCATAAAAAGGGAATTCTACCCTATTTTTATTTTGTGTGCTATAGCCCACGTCATTTGCATGCATCCGGGCGTCCGCGCCCAAAATTCCTTAAAAATACGGCAAAAAAGGGCTCAAGGAACAATAGTCATCGCTTCGCCATGATCGTTCCTCGTTTTTAGGCATTTTGGGGCCATAAAAAAATTCGCCCAATTTTCAGATGCCATATGCATGCATCCGGTTGACCCCAAATCGCCTAAACATTTACTGGCCCATAAAAATGACCCAAGGAACAATATTCATCACTTCTCAATGACCGTTCCTCATTTTTTATGTTTTGAGGCCATAAAAAAGGAATTCCGTACGATTCCTAGATTTTCATGTGCTCTAGCCCATGCTATTTTCATGCATCTGAGCGACTGACCATGAATCGCCTAAAAATTACCGGCCCATTAGAAACGACAAGAGGAACAATAGTCATCGCTTCTCCATGACTTTTTTTTTTGGCATTTTGGGACCATAAAAAAGACATTCCCTCCGATTGTAATATTTTTGTGTGCTATGCCCACATCATCTGCATGCATCCGGGCTACCAGACTCGAATTGCCTAAGGTGTTACCAACCCATCAAAAACGACCAATTTTCAGATGTGTTCTGTCCGATTTTTAGATTTTCATGTGCTATAGCCCATGCCATCCAGATGTATTTGAGCGACAGAACCAAAATTGCCTAATTTTTTCCGGCCAATTAAGAATGACCCAAGAAACAATAATCATTGCTTCGCCAGGATTGTTCCTAATTTTTAACGTTTTGGGGCCATAAGAAAGGAATTCCGTCTGATTCCCAGATTTTCGTGTGTTATAGCCGACATTATCTACATGCATCAGGGTGGCCGAACCCTAATCGCTTAAAATTTTGCCGGCCCATACAAAACGATCCAAGGAACAATAATCATCGCTTCTCCACGACCGTTCCTCATTTTTGACATTTTGGGACTGTACAAAATGAATTTCGCCTGATTCTCGAATTTTTATGCAAGCCCACGCCATCTGCATGCCTAGGGGTGACCGCATCCGAATCACCTTAAAATTTGCTGGCTATCAAACACGACCTACGAAATAAGTGTCATCGTTTCTCCATGACCGTTCCTTTTTTATGCCTTTTGGGGCCACAAAAAGGAATTTCATCCGATTACCCAGATTTAGCACACGAAAATCTTGAAATTATCCTGAATTCATATTTTATGGCCCTAAAATGCCAAATATGAGGAACGGTTATGACGAAGTGAAGACTATTGTTCATTAGGTATTTTCTGATGGGCCCACAAAAATTTAGGCGATCCGGAGCTAGTCACCTGAATTAATGCAGATGGAGTGAACTATAGCATACCAAAATCTGGAAATCGTCTTAAATTCCTATTATATGGACCTTAAATGCCAAAAACGAGGAACGATCAAGGTGAAGCGATGACTATTGTTCATTAGGTCATTTTAAAATTTTCTACAAAACTTAAGGTGATTCAAAGCATTCGCCCAAATTTATGCAAATGACGTGGACTACAACACAAAAAAATCTGGAAATCGTCTTGAATTCTTATTTTACGGCCCTAAGACAAAATATGAGGAACAATCATGGCGAAGTGATTACTATTATTTATTATGTCATTTTAGATGTGTTATGACCCAAAACCTAACCGATCGTGATTGCGCCTATCGTGAAACTAGGTCAGCCGACACAACTCCCAAATCAACCATTTTCCAATAAAAGTTATTATTATACCATTTATAAAACAATAATCTCATAATGAAAATTAAAAAGAAAAGTGCGGAATAATTACACAAGCCTGACATCGGGGTGTGGTGTCACTAGCCATGAGCATCTACCAATGTCTGAGTACAACAAAAAACCGTCAAAAATGTACTAAGCACAGTAATAAAAATGAGATAAAAGAAGCAGTGTTGCGAACGTCGTGTAGCCACCTTGCTAACTCTAATGACTTCGCGTCTGAGCAACCAATACCTACTACCGGGTTCCGAAATACCTGAATCTGCACACGAGGTGCATGGAGTAATGTGACTAGTCCAACCTAGTAAGTAATAAGAGTAAATAAAGACTGATCAGTAGGAAATGATGAATCTACATTCATGATAAACTCCATAAGCACAACAGGCTTTCAAATCAGAATACGAGTCAATCGTCTCATTTAAATTCCAGCTTTTGGTAAAAATCATTTGAAAATACCTTCTAGTAGTTTCAGTAGGGGTTCAATACCATTTATAATAATAGAGATGAAAACCGTAATAGTCCCCTCGGGCAAAACATAGTTCGTAAGTAGCCCTTTAGGCAAAACTGGAATCATAAACACCTCATAACATGAAAATCTTAGTGAAAATCACAAAGCCATATCGGGGTGATTAAATTCTGAACATCTCATGAAAACCCCAGCTTAAATGAAAGTTGTTTAAAAATATTTGTTCAACATTATTGACAGAGGCTCAGTATAAAGATGGGTGAAAGTAGTAAATAAATCAACATATTCGATAGAAACTCACTTTAAAGAGGAGTGAAAATCAATAAGTTCATAAACAGGACCCTCAGGCAAAGCATCACTCATGTGCATGTATAAATCTATCGCCCCTAGGGTAAGCCTCTCAGTCACTCGTGACTCAACTCTTACCAATCAGCACTTACACTCAGCACTCACACTCAGTAGGTACCATATAGCAACCGCTGCGGCGAGCAGCCCGATCCACATATCGCTGCGGCGTGCAGCCCGATCCATATATATAGTCGACTGTGCTCACTAGGGGTGTGCAGACTCCGGAGGGGCTCCTACAGCCCAAACGCTATATCGATGCGGCGTGCAACCCGGTCCCCCCCCCCC